>CAJNIZ010000592.1:0-23327 GCA_905231905.1 Symbiodinium pilosum | reverse complement strand
ATACAGGTATTTAAGTTAGGTATATGGATACAGTCATATGCCTAATACATACACAATAAAACCCTAGAAGTCCAACTAGGGACGCGCAAGTAGGACCAAGGAAGCCGGTAGGGAAAATGTTCGGGGCCAGCGTTCGGACCTTGGGTTTAGGGTTCCGTCTTGCGTGTTGATAGGCGTTCTTAGGGTTTGGGGATTTAAGGTTTAAGGTTTACGGATTAGGGCTTTAGGGCTTGGGGTTTGAGGCCTCAGGCTCTCGAGAAGTGGGGATTGGAGGCATAGGAGTTCGCCGTTCAGGACTGGTCGTTCGGCATATAGATTTTCCAGATCAGCGAAGCATCCATTTACGAGTTTACCAGTTCCCAAAGTTAATTACCTTGGGTCCAAAATAGTGTTTAGTGTATAGCATTCGGAGCCTGAAAACCTTCTGGTGTCCACAAGCACTTGAACAATAGTCTAAATGTATATTGGGGTCGAGCCACAGAACGGTAGCTAAAACTCCTCGTATCTCGCAAAAGTGCTCTTGTCATAATCCACCGCAAAACCCAATTACGTGTACGCAAAACGTGAAACCCGTCATTGTATATATGGTAAGCCATAGTATATATTTGGGTCTGTAGATGTTACTCCATGCATACCATGGCGGGGGGGCGGGGGGGTCGGCCCAGGCTGAGGCATGTCTGCAAATGAGAGTATAGAGGGGGTTTTTAAAGGGATCTGAACGCCCTGAGGCTGGATGCCTCGGCAAATACACATTTCCCTTTGATTTTGGGGTCTCCATATTAAAGCTGAACAGTAAGACAAATGGTACCCTGATTATTAATGGGTTACTGGAGAACCTGGGGTCCATGGCCAGAGAACCCTGAGACTCCTTGCGTAATTCCCCTTTTGATCCAAAGATCAATGCAGAAAATTTCATCTCATAGGGTTGCTCCCTGAACCTGGTTTCAAATGCCGCCCGTAGACCCTACCAAGTTTCAAGAGTTATGGGTAGCCAGAAGTGTGGTTAAAATGCAGATAATTGGGTGTTTCTCAAATTAGCCCCGAGATCCTTAATATGGACCTTCATAATCTGATGTTAATTCCCTTATATCCCCACCGTCCCTTAGAGTACCCCCATTTCGCGAAACTCCACATTTTTACTGAGCCTTGAGCCCTAAACTCCAAAGCTTAAACTTTTGACCCTAAACCTTAAACCCACCGGCATAGGCTCCCACGAGCGGTTCCGACCGCTCATGTACGTGCTGGCCTTTTTCCACGCGGTGGTCCAGGACTGGCCTGGGGCTGTTATGGGTTTAGGGTGAGGGCTTCGGGCCGTTGCTACTACATTGGGGTTTAGGTGTTTGGGGTTCAGTGTCCCTTTTTAGGGTACCCTAAATATTCGAGGCCGTATTTTAATGCAGGGACCACATAGGAGCCATAATGTTGACAACTCATCATATAACATCAGTTTCCATTTCATGTTCCATGTTCTTATCCATGTGAGTCTATTTCGGCCCCTACCATCCCCCACTATAAAACCCCAAAGTGACCCCTAATACCTCTCCCTACGTAACCCTATCCCTAATGTCCCTGCGCTGCTAACCCTAAACCCTAAGCCGTAAACGCTAGGACCGACGAAAGTTTGGTCGCATTGGCTGGAACGTCACCGGGCCAGTCTTGAGCTAGCTCCAGTGGCTGAGGGTTTAGGGGTTTGGTTTTGAGGTTTTGCCAGATTTAGTGTTAGAGGATAATGGGGTGTTAAGTTTGGGTGTAGGGTTTTAGGCCTGAGGCTTGAGGTTTTAGGGTTTGCAGGGCCAGCACAGATTATAGAGAGATTTCGGGGGGTCAGCAACCAAAGCATGCGTCTCAAGTTTTTAAGTACCAAAGGGCTTGTGACGAGTAATTACAGGAGTCAGACTCAATCCAACCCTCAACTTTATGGTCAACCTACGGGGGGCGGGTTCCCGAACTAGGTGTTTTTTTTTGATTCCGTACATTTGGGATTGATATATTGGGGCCTGCACATGTCTGAACAAATCTCGGGCGAAGCCCATGCTTTCCGATCCCACGTTTGCGCGACCTTGAGCTCTGACTTCAAGTGCTCAGAACACCAACCCCCTAATCCCTGAACTGCAGTCTTCAAGGCTTCAAGGGGCCCCTTTTGAGGTTCCACGTAATTTTGGGGGAGGGTTACCCCCTAAACCCTAAACCCCAAGCCCCGTACGTCCCATGGCAAGGTTGCGTACGACTTCAACGAGTCTGATTTCAAGGCCCCGTACGGTGCCAGCGTTGATGGCCAAACTCATCGGTCGATTTATTTTCGTGTACATCTATTGATGCATAAGGGGCTTCTTAATTAATGTAGCTCCTACAGAATTCCCCTACCTGGGCCTGTAGTAGTCTGTGCAACTCATTTCCCTGTTCTCAAAGAAGAAAAAGTAAGTAAGATGGTCGATTCTGGTAGATGCCGAAAAGTCATCAGCTGTCAGCTAGCAGCCGCTGACAAAACCCACATGGAAAGTCAAGATGGCTTCACGCATGTTCACCTGTTGTTGGCTTTTAGGGATCAGTTGTTTAGGACTTTTGACTCCGGCTTTAAGGTTTAGGTCTCAAGGTCTACGGCCTGGGGCTTAGGTCTTATCGTTGCAGGGTCTTGGACATTGCTTTTGGGACACTGTGATGGATATCTTGGATGTGGCCCTTGTAGCATAGAGTCCTCCGCAGCAACGCCAGCATGTTCAGGTGTCGGCGAAACTGCTGAACCTCTACTTGCAGAAGAGCTTTGACAAAGGAGAGGCCCGTGCAGCACTGTAGCGCAAGCAAAAAGCCCTTGTTGTTGTGTAGGTCTTTGGTTGTGGGGATTGAAACCCCTAAGCCCCAAATCCCAAATCATTAAGAGTTCATTTCGAGGTGGGGCTACTGTTGAGGGGCCTCAGCAATCCTCGCAGCTTTCATCTCAATGCTTCTTGGTTGCTGGTTGGGAATGAAGGAATGGATCTCAAGAGGAGACCTTACTGATGAAATACTGCAGTAGTTTCCATCAATCATCCATCCCCTCACTCCCCACTACCACAAGCAAGAAGCCTAATACAAGAATCTGCTACGTTACGCATCAGATATCATATTCCTAGACGTGTTCGTGCTAGCTTGCGTGCATTTGCATGTCTCTCCAAAACTCTGCCGTAAACCTCTAAACCCTGAACCCCTAGACCCTAAAACCCTGGAACCCCTAAACCCCAAACCCTAAACTACTGTACAGTAAACCTCAAAGTCGCATTCATGAGCCATCAAAACCATGTACCCTTTCCCTTCAGCACAAGCTTCATTTGAGCTTTAGTCTAAACTCCATAAAAGGTTTGTATCGGCATTTCGGGTTTAGAGTCTAAACTCCTAAAAGGGGTTATGGTCCGCACAAGTCCTGTGAGCCTTGCACCTGAACTACCAAAGTTGGGCACAGCGCCCGCAATTTTCAAGCACGAAGCCCCGACCTTAAGCCACACAAAAACTCCCCAGACCCAGAAGGAATATTCTGCTATCAGCAAGAGCTCGTACAACCTGTAAAGCAAGCAGAAAGTCACACGGGGTATTGCCGCAGGTCCTACCATGGGAGACCTTGCGATACCTCATTGGCGAAGCCATGCATCGCCCTCAGGACTTAGCGCTCAACGGATTCTAGTACCCCAAGTTATCCCAATCATTGACAAGAAAATTCAAAATGAAATGGAGACTGGGATTACATATGGGTGGTTGTCAAAATTGTGGTCCCTTTTGGGTCTCTATTATAATACGGCACCTAATATTTAGGGTACCCAAAAAGGGACCATAATTTTTTTACAGCCACCCATATGGGGTTATCGTGGATAGGCACCAGAAGTGTGGTCCTAGCCTCCTTGCAGAATTATGGTATAGGATGCTTCAAATAGACGCCAAACTAATGTTGGTATGTATCTAGGCCCTACCGTACGGTTCAGGGTTTGAGTTTTTCTCACCAACGGGGCTTGCAGTTTCAGACTGGCGGAAAGCAAATCACAAGGAACGGGCTTATCAAAATCTCTCTCTCTCTCTCTCTCCATTGCTCTTTGTTTCTCCTGTCTCCTCCTCTTGGCCAGGAAGTAGAAACCCTAAACCCTAGGCTCTACATCCCGAGGTGGTGGGTTCTCCTGCAGGCCCCCAGGGGAAAGGATTCCAAGGTGGATGCCTGTCCTTAAGGTTGGGGGGTTCAGAATTTAGGATTCTACGTACGTACGGTCAAGTGGTCAAATCATAGCCGTAGGCTTATAGATACCCCAGTAGTACCCATTTTCGCTTTTTATTTGGGGGTCTCCTTATTAAAGCTGAATGTTAGGAAAAGGGTACCCTTATTATTCAGGGGCTATTGGGGAACCTAGGCTTATATCCCTAAACCCTAAACCCTGAGGATTGAGGGTAGAATCGCGCTCGCACTCCACTTCCTAGACTATCAGCCCAAGTCCATCAAACCCCCAACCCCCAATGAAAGACTAGGGTTTAAAGTTTAGGGTTTAGGGTCGGGGTTTAGGGTTTAGACGTCCACAAGACTTTTCTTTGAGAAGGAGGTATTGGTCTCCAGCTCCCAAATGCAAGGAGCCATTCGATGACTGTCATCAGGTCCTTGTTTAAGCTGCAGGGACATGGAACCCTTCCACGTACTCCTTGTACACTCCTACTTATAATATCCCCCCCCCTCTTCCACCCAAAATTGAATCATCCGAGCCCTGCAGATTCTGTAATGGTAGGGGGCTTTTGAATATACCAAATAGAATTATGGAGGGATGTAACGTCTGACAATGCCTGTGCATGCCTACTTGGCAGCTGAGGTATGGGGGTCGAGTCACTGACAACTATGACAGGCGGGGCATGCATGGGCTTAGGGTTTCAGGTTTTGGGGTTTGGGTTAAAGTTTGGAGTTTAAAGTTTGGGTTTAGAGTTTAGAGTCTAGGGTTTTAGGGTTTAGGGTTAGATAGGGCTTTATAGGGTACAAGGGCTTTGCTGATTTTGTGTATACTTGCAGGTCGCTGAAGCCCAAGGCTGCAAGCAACGTAAACGGATTTCGCACCCAAGACCATGAAGGCTTCAGCTTGTTGGTAATTACCTAAACCCTAAACCCTTAACCCTAAACCTTTCTAGCCCGGCGGGAAGTACGTCGCTGCGCAAATGTCGTACTCATAATCTTAGCCAGAGTTGGGCGGATATTTTAAAATGCTTCAGGGTTTAGGGTTTACCTTAACCCCAAAGTAGGTAAAATAATGGCCCAAAACTCCTAAATATGGCCCGCAAGGCCATTATTCTACATACTTTGGGGGTCCAGGTAGGACTTCAAGACAGGACACGTCTGGCAGAGGCCAGAGAGGCCAGAATCTAGACGAATCTCTGGTGTAGTGAGTATGTACATGTGGTAGTTTCCCAAAAGCAGGGAAACCCAATATAGACCCCAAAATACTATAGCCCTTATTATGGGGATCCCCAAATGAGTACCCCTAATTATGGGAAACCCCATGTCTGCGTCTACCGAGCTGCTGCGGTCGTAGCTGTACGGTGGCATGTTTTTTGACGGCAGGACGAGCAGTGTACTGTTGTTGTTGGTACAAACTAATACAGCGACCCCGTCCAAGCCCCCTTCCCGCCCCATCCCCCCAAAGAGGATAGGGGCTTGGACGGGGTCACTGTTTTTGCTTGTACCTTGTTGTTGTTGTTGTTGTTGGCCTGCGTACCAAGGCACAAAAAACAGTCTTGTCCAAATTATGCGCTATTCTATACCCGTAATACACTTTAGCATTCGTGAACGGCGCCCAAACCGTTTTGGGAAACCTCTCCATAAATCCATGGAAAACTGACTGACTGAAGAAACATGAAACTCCCTCTTTCATTTTGTCACTGGTGACTATGAGAAAATGAGCTGTAAGAAGTCTGCAAGGTTACGTAATGACCACTGTACAGGGGATAATATCCCTGTTAGAAACCGGTTCGTCTTTTTTGTCTCGAAGTAGTAGCCCCAGGGTTGATAGAACACAGGGATAATGGAAGAAGGAATGGAAATTACTGTTTAGGGTTTAGGGTATACGGTTTGGGGTTTGGGGCTTTGTGTTAGTGGGATCTTCCCCCCTCTTGGAAACGTCTCTGTTATAAGGAATACATTATTTCTAGTGTCGATATTGCTGGAAACTATCATTTTTTGCAATTCCACGACTTGAAGGGTCTGCTACTTGTAGGATACTCTACACCAAGACGCCCTCATTCTATGTTGATAGCCACTTAACCCTAAACCCAAAACCCTTAAACCCTAAACCCTAAACCTTTAAACCCTAAACCCTAAACAACTTTTTTTGTGCAGGCGTGTCCTCACAACCTACTTGGAGGAGTACATGGGCGACTTCCTGTTTGCCTCGGCCTTGGGCTAGTTAGTGTTTAGGGCTTAGGGTAGCGCTCAAGCCTACCGCCTGAACCCTGAAACTAGCTTCAGGGTTTTGAGAATCTACCAAACATAAATTGTTGGTCCTTTCTTTAGGTGCCAATTCAGGGAAGATGCTATCTTTGAAATAAACGCATGCGCAATTATTCACGGGCACGTCTGTAACATAGGAGCCTGAAAAGTCATGATAGGTACTATAGTCTAAACTGGTTAAAGGGGGCTATATCTTGGATTAGATGGGGTTTAAGGTCTAGGGTTCAGGGTCTAAACTCCTTAAAGGGGTTATGTGGGGGAGTATATCGGAGTATTATAGCAGTTACTAAGAGAGATACTAGGAGTTTAGACGATTGTCATGGTATTTACTCAAGGATCACGTCTCCCCACACCCCATTTTAATGTCATCGGTCCCTACAGCATCATTCGCATTGCATCCCCCTTTTCAAAAAAGAGGTTATGATGGTAATGTCATTCTGATCCAGCCAGAAATCCCAAGCGCAGGGATCTAGGTTCTACACCTGGGTTATAAGAAGGTTCTTAATTATGGTTGCTTACCAAGAATCTCCTATGTAGTTCCTCTTTACGAGGTACACTATTCTAATGCCTCACCAAAAAACCATCACAAATCCAAACAGGGACTACATAGGAGCCTTTGCTACGTACTAACTACAATGGACATTCAAGTTCCTAAGCCCTAAACCCTAAACCCTAAGCCCTAAACTTTAAACCCTAGGGACATCCAAGTAGGGTGCGTGAAGAGGGTTTAGGTTTTAGGGGAGCCCCCATTTTCAGGGACTCCCGAACTTGTTCGGAAAGCAGATAGCCAGACAGGGCTTACTGATGGGGATACTAGGAGTTTAGTTTATAGCTCATATGTGAAGAGTGTGTCAGATTGCATATGGAGGATAATTGCGGCTTCCTTTTGGTTGTTGCTGTACTTCTTTCTTAAGCAGAATGTATTAAAAGAAAGCCCGGCTTGGTTCAGCCACCAAAAAAAAATTCCTGACCCTCCCTAAACCCTAAACCCCAATCATCACACATAAATCTAGAGACATGTCTGAGGATGAGAATGTCAAATTCTACTTCAGCCGCTCGGGCTTCGACTATGATTGCCCCTTGCAGGCAGGCAACGTGCGAGTGGGGGCTGAGGATTATGAGGGTATGGCATGTAGGGAGCTTACATTGTTTTGTCAGGTATAGGGGCTCAGACCAGGCACACGGTTACAACCATTCATGTTGTGTTGCATCTTGTTGCGGAAAGCACCCTGAGCATGTCTTCAGGCCGCAGAATGCTTCTTGAAATCGATAAGAACATTCTCAAACCCGCTTCCGCTACCTGGACTCGAAGGAAAGGGAAGTGTTCAAAACCCATAAAGAAACGGCGATTCTTCGACATACCTTTGGAGCCCAGGTCATTTTCATGTTGCACCTGTTATAGCTTTTGTTATACGATTGAATGTTTCCAAGCTGAGTGCGGATGTCAACGAAACCATGGCTGCCTGATGCCCCCAACACGGAACTCAGGCTTCTCGTCAGCTGCCCCAAACCCTAAACCCTAAACCCTAATGCTAAGCTTTGTAAGATTACCCCTGAAGTAGCCTTCGCTAATGCTACAGTAGCCTGACTTAAAGTTCACCCTGGGGGGGTTTAGGGTCAAGGGTTTAGGGTTTAGGGTTTAGGGCCAGGGGAACCGCGGGGGGGTTTATGAAGAAAATAATGTATGTGGCTCCGGACACAGTGCCTGAGCCTGCAAGGGCCCATACATTTCATTTTGCAGACTTCTTGTTCCTGGGATCCCCAAACATCGAATCAGGTGCCCTCAAAAATGGTTTAGGGTTTAGGGTTTAGAAACCCTAAGACTTCTGGTTGCACGTCTGGGCCGTGCCTTAAGCTCCGGGGTCCGAGTACTCGAGCAGCATATACTGTGGCCTTGGTACGAACGAATTACATAGGAACTTATCCAGGCAACCCCAAAACTGTAGTACCACACCTTTCGGCTGCAGCCGAGATCCCAGTCACCTGCACAGTGTATTTGTACTGACTAAGAGAAATATTATGCCTCCCTTGCACAGTAAGATTGGATTTCCTTTCTGCTCTAGCACACTCACAGAAGACTGCACTCACACTTGATACAGTCACCATAAAGTCCTAAAGTCACACCGCTAAACCCTAAGGCCGTAAATCCCGCACATCCTGGTGCTTACGGGAGAGTGGAGGGGTGGACCTCTATTACCATCCCGATAAACATGTCCCTCCTTATAACCATCCCCTTATATGCACATACATCACGCTGTAATGCACCATACATTCTCTCCCCCATTCCCGCTTAATTACGCACCAGTAAGTGCGCTCGGTCTGCACGGACAGGGCAATGTGGCCGCCTACCAGCAAGTCATCCTCACTCTCCCGATCAACCAGCAGGGGCCCTGGCTACTGTAATCCCATTCTAAAAAACACAGTGTCAGGTATGGGTTCGGTGACTACTGCCAGCACTATGCAACAGTCCATCAAGATTGCACTTGCAGCAACAAAAGTATATACCCTTAATTGGCAATGGGCCTATGTGCGATCGTTATAGAGTGGAGGCAGGATCCATGATTGCAGATTCTTGTGCATACTCTGAATGGTAGAAGTCCTAGCTGGGTTCCATTAGGCCAGGCCATACAAGTGTTTGTTGTTTATGCGGGCGGCTAGGATTTGCCCCTGAACCCTCAGTCCTACACTTGCCCTAGACCTTAAATACCCTAAAGCTTAAACCCCTAAACCTTAAACCCTATACCCTCAACCCGTAGCCCTAAACCCTAAAGCTTAGGACTTGGATTCCTACCCTGGGCACATCCTGCCCTCTCAACTTCAGTTAAAACCCATGGGCCTCTACGGTTTAGGGTTTGGGGTTTAGGGTTCAGGGCTAAAGGTTCAGGGTCTAAGGTTTGGGGTTTAGGGGTTTAGGGTTTAGGGTGTGTAGTTTAGGGTTTTATTAGCCCTGGCATCCTTACATACCTGTGAGATACTCTACGTGTACCTTCACGGGTTCCTAGAATCCCACAAAAAGGGCGAAGGGCCCATGCTAGGGTTTAGGGTTTAGGGATCGAAAAAATGGGTTGAGGGTTCACTGGATTTTGTCGGGTGAGGCTACAAATGTGACGCCAGTGCATACAGGTGTCTCCAGGAGGTATGTAATATACTTGAAGGTTTTTAGCAGGACTTAGAAACCAGCGTTATAAGCCCTGGTTATAAGTACTTACTAGGTCCCATGAAGCCTAAAACCTAAACATTGAATCCTAAACCCTAAATTGCAAACCTTAACTAGTAGCTAACAAGTCCCAAGCCCTAAGTAGTAGTTACTACGACCCATGAACTTTCAAGTGCTGTCGGAGCGGATGCAGATGTTGTCGCTCAAGCTTATACCCTGCTCCCTTGAACTCCAAGTACCCTAAGCCTTAGCTATGATGCTGTTTAGAGAATAGGTTAAACTAAGTTACCACAATATGGGTACGTAGTAGATGATGGCAACTACAGCAACTTGATGTAGTTTCTTGACAGCAACCCAGTTACCCCTCCACCCCCCCTTTCCCCTTGGTTGCTTAGGACGAGAGTCTTGCTCTTGATTCTGAGATTCTGAACCCGAATCCGAGAAAGTAACCGCTCATATTGCGTAAATAGTTGGGCCGTGGAAGTGGCTGTATGGCGGGCTTAGGGTCTAGTTGAGGGTGCATATCCGGGGTTGGCTTGGATTTCTGAGTGCGCAGTGTGTCCCCCATGCCATGCCATTAAATCGGTTGCCAACGGATTTTGGAAGTTTATACAGCCACGCATTTCCCATGCAAGCGTTTTCGCTGCATAACCCTAGACCCAAAACCAAACACTTGCAGCCTGAATCCCAGCAACCCTCAGATCATAAGCCCCGTACCCCGAAACAACAAGCGGTAGTTTCCCTGACTGGCGGGGGGACCCCAATATAGACCGCCAAACATTCTAGTCCTTATTACCAGGACCCATAAAAAGGTACCCCTAATTCTCAGAAACCCTTCAAATCTAGCAGCAAGCGTACGTGCAAGGTCGCCGTCCGTGTTCGGCCTCCACCCGAATGCCGAGATCAACTACTTCATGAACTCTGCCAAGGATACCATTCTTAGCCTTAAGCCTGAAACCCTAAACCTTAAACCATTTCTTTCCGGGATTCTGATTACACATCGGATCTTGAGGGGGATCCATGTCTTGATCCCCCTTGGGATGAAGTTGGCTGTCTTTAGTATGTGTTTAAGGGCTTAGGTTTTAGGGTTAGCCCTGAACCCTAAAACCTTTTCTTACCCCCTGCATAGCCTTGAAGATGCTTTAACAAGGCATTCTTGGTTCTCAGCTGCACTACGACAAGTTGGGCGTAGCCAAGTAGGCCCTTCAAAGTCCATGCTTGGGAAGTTTACATGTAGGCAGATTTGTAGCTTAGGGTTTTTAAAGCGTGCCACCGCTTTTTCCGCAGAATTCCCTGTGCACAGTGTTGCTGATGCCTGGGTCTGGATACGCTCTTGCTGTAGAAGCCTAAACATGTACCATTGTTATGGTCCTAGATTCCTGGTATAACTATGGCATAGGGCACCTCAAACAGCCCTCACTAGAGATCGGTAATTATTTAGGTCCCTGCATTAGTCGCATAAACCCTAAACCCTAAGCCCACTCTGAACCCCCAACCCTAAACCCTAAACTCTACACCCTAAATCCTGAACCCTAAACTCTAAACCCTAAACTCTAAACCCTAAATCCTAAACCTAAACCCACTCTGCACCCCAAACAGGAGATTTACTCTGGCCTGATGGCAATGCAAACTGGTGGCGGCCCGGACAGTGGGGGCATGAGCCGCGATGAGTCGGGGCACCTGGTTCAGGGTTGCGGGTCCAGGGTGTAGGGTTCGGGCTTCCGGGTTTAAGGTTTAGGATTTAAGATTCAGGGCTTAGAGTTCAGGGTTTAGGGTTAAAGCGTTTCAGGTAAGGTTTGGAGATCATGGCCTCTGTCGTGGAGTAGAGTGGCGGTTATGCAGGGGCGTAGCATTGAACTCAGGTGGGGCTATGGTATCCTATCAATTATATAACCCTATATAGGCCCTATATATAACCCATTAAATAATCCCTGAATAGCTCGTATGCAAACACTATATAAGCCCTATATAAGCCCTATATAGACCCTATATAAACCTTATATAACCCCTATATAACCCCCGTAAAGCCTTAATGATACCTTGCAGGGGTCAGAATTGCGGATAAAGATTCAAGGTTTCAGGGTTATTCTGCACAGCGGCGTGTTGAGCTAAGATGGGATTTACTGAGACTAAATCCTAAATCCTAAGCTCTAAATCCTAAACCCTAAAGACTACACCCTAAATCCTAAATCCTTAACCCTAAATCCTAAACCCTAAACCCTAATAGCTCGCCAGCCGGCAAGACGGGTGATGCTGTTCTGAGCAATGACATCAACTGCCAAATCCCAGCCAGGGCCTCATTAGCAGCTCACCAAAAAAAAAACTGCAGACTGCAGAGAGAAGGTCCAAAGGTAACCTAGACCCCTGATTAATAACCCAGGGTTAATAAGGGTTTAGGGTTTAGGCTCCCCTTAATAGGGATTATAGTAAGGATCTTGGTATTAAGGCCCTTCACAGGGGGGGTTTATTAATCAGGGGTCTGCATTATACCGCAGCAGAATGTATTCTTTTATCTCAAGAGCCCAGGAACGGCCCCCATCTGTAGCATCCCTAATCCCCAAACCAATGCCTGCAGGACTCTAAACGCTAACGTTCAAGCCCCTAAACCTTACGCCCCTGCAGGCCGTAAATCCAAACCCTTGGCCTCTGGTGCCCCTAAACCCCTTCATGCCTCCCTGAACTCTAAGCCCTAAACCCGAAACCCTAAACTCTAAACGCCAGACCCTACACTCTAAACCCCACACCCTCAACTCTAAACCCCGAACCCTAAACCCTAAGCCCTAAACCCCAAACCATAAACCCCTGAAATCCCCTCAGGATCATCGACAAGACGGCCTCCGACATCCAGTCGAACATCCCCAAGGATGAGTTGAAGTTCCTCAAGGACCTCGGAGTTTTTCGGGTTTTAGGGTGTTAGGGTTTAGGGTTTTAGGGCTTAGGGTTTAGGGGTTTTAGGTGTTAAAGTTTAGGGGTGTAGTGTTCAGGGGTTTGGGGTTTAGGCTTTAAGGGTTGAGGGGCTTTAGGGTTTAGGATGCAGCTTACCACCTCATGTACAGAGGGAGTTGTAGATTGCTTCATGTTTCGGGTAGGGTTTGTTGTTCCTCCTGCTGCTGTTACTACTGCTCTGTTTACCATTATTTATTTCTGCTACTACTATGGGGGATGTGTGTTTCGATTTCTTGCTTCACGCGTTGGCACCCGAAGTTCAGGTCATATCTTTGGCAATAACGGCCAACAGTAACCAATGTTTTGACTAACGTTCACAGGTCGTCACGTCTGCGAGATCTAGGAAACTACCACGGACAGACTATACAAACCTTATATAGTCCCTAAGTAACCCCTATATAATCCCGTATAAACAATATACACTAGTATAGTCCCTACATAAACCTTGTATAATCCCTATATATACTTTCTATATAAACCATATCTAATCCCCATATACCTAACAGAGTGTATGGTTCGGGCTCCGGGTCCGGAGGTCTGGAGCTTAGCTGGCGAGGGTCTGGGATATGCGAGAGTGGTCAGATCTCAAGGCATAGGGGAGTATACTAGATTTCATGATAGATTCGGAGGGTTTTAGTAACCCCGCTTGACCTTCCTCATGGGCGCCTCTCATGTGCGCTGCATTCCTGTCGTTGTGTCGGAATTGCGCTTTTCAAGCACCCGGATTCGTCCATGTCTAATTGTGTGCATAACTTCAGACCTGTTGAGGCGTTGTGTGAGGCACTCCCACTGCATTGAACTCAGAATCAGGGGCCTCTAAATCAACAACTATTGTCTAAGGTGAGTTTGTTTGGGATGCAGAAAAGCCGAACAGGCCGACGTCAATACTTGCTTTCAATGTATGTCGAGGGCGAGAGCATCAGCTGCGCACAGCCTGACCACTCTGCAATTAGAATCCCTGAGCCCTTCCCTCCAAAAATATGTCCGAATCCCACAGTTTGCTGTGGCCAAGACCTCGCACATGCCCGAATTCCATGGTGTTATGATGAAGTCCATGCGTCGAAGCATGTATCTGCAAGGATGGGGTGCCTACACCACTGGAAGTCGTGCTCATGCAGGACAGTGAAAACTGTGGGAGGGTGTCGATCCTAGGGTTTACGGCTTAGGGGCTTTAAATTACCCAATCCAAGGTTATCCGTTCTCAATATGTGACTGCCACCCTTGTTCTGGGAAAACATTTGCTACGTTGTGACCCGAGAAAGTCTTTGATTTCAGTGCAGGCCACTACCCACCACGGCCAGTACTGAAACATGTTCTGAACTCTGCGTGCGCAATATGACCTGTCCTCCACTTAGATAACACGCAAGGTACGAGGCCTGTTTGAGAGAGTCTCCGAGTCTCCTTTGAAGCATCCTCCATGTGTGGAGAGGACCTCAGGGGTATCATGAAGATCACTAGACCCCACATTAATACCCCGTTTGCCTGGGCTTTTGAATGCCCCCTAAACCCTAAACGTTTTGAGGCGCAACGTATCAATAAAGCCTCCTGGAGTGGAGTGCGGGGGCTTCAAGATTTGATAACTGATCAGTTCCTGCTTTGACATCATAGTCCCTTGTAGACCTACAAGATCAACAAATGATATGTTCTGAGGACTCTTAGATCTACCCTCAGGTGTGCCGGGCCCAGACTGACAAAAGCAACGGTTTTGCGCAGAATATGCTGCAAGTACGCAGAGACAAAGAAGCTTTTGACAAGGTAGTGCTGTTTTTGGGCCTTCATTTTATGCCCCTGGCCTAAACATCGAGCGATGTTGAATGTTTTTGGGGATTTGTCAAGATCATACCGATGCGTGTGTACATCTGTTTATAGATTTATACATATACATGTACATACATACGTGTACACAAATCCACCCAGGCACAGGCTTCAAGTCTCGAGTTCCTTGGCCAGGGTGAAAGCCACACCGGTTCAGGCTGAGAATTTATCTTGATGTACCCCGTAGATATGTACAGGTAGACCTCAAACTGGTTCTTGTATAGGAATTTGGGCGCACGTATCTACTACACGGGTATTGAGGGTAATGTAGACCCCTGATTAATAAAACCCCCTCCTTTTAAGGACCTTAATATTAGGATCCCTATTATAATCCCCATTCAGAGGAGGGGTGTCTAAATTAATTACTAAACCCCAAACCCACAACCCCTAAACCCTAAACGCTAAACCCCAAGCCAGACCATGTCAGGAGATCGAGCGCTACGAAGCTCTCGTGAAGCGCATGGTGGGCAATCTTGCCGTCCACCCGCGATGCTTGTTTATGTAGACATCTGATTAATAAACCTTCACCCCTTAATAGGGATTATAATCGGGATCCGAATATTTAGGCCCTTAAAAGGAGGGGCTTTATTAATTAGGGGTCTTCATTCGTGTGTGTCGGCTGGCATGCAGCGAGAGAATGGATGCTTCTATGCATCGTCCCACATTTATGTAGATAGCACATGGGGGCATATGGTGATCTTATTGTGGTTGTGGGAATTCCATGTTCTATCTGCTTGAGGGCGGGTCTCTATACGAAGAAAAAAGACATATGCATAGAAAGAAGGTTATAGTTTCCAGTGTTGCTTCTTGTTTAATTTGGAAGATCTTCTCTTTGCGAGTGGTAGCTATGTGACAGAAGATGGAAAGCACTATGAGACTGTTGCATCTACATACTTGGAGGGTCAGGGGCACTAAGTAAGTAGGTAAAAACCACTATAGCACAATACGTAACCCTAGTTATCCCCAATATTAATTATCTCATTAAGTACCCCTGACCCTCCAAGTCGCGCCATTAGGGTTTAGGCTTTGGAGTAGAGACGGACCGTGAATCTTTGGAAGCCCTCATCGAAACAAGAAAAAACAGTATAACTACAAAGATGGCAGTTCCCAAATTGGGTTCCATGTCCTTTGTCATGTGATTCTCCATGATTGGGCCCTCTATCCTTCATGATATCCCTGCTATCCCTGTATAAATGCCTTACACCACCCATGTATAGTGGCCACCAAGGTCTTGGCAAGAATATTTGGGTCGCCATATTTTCCTACTTTTTAGTGGGTGGCCGCCACCTAAGGCTTAGGTGGGTTCCTAAGGTGAACCACAGCCCTAAACCCTAAACCGTTAAGCCCTTAAACCCCTAAGCCCCTAAACCCTACACCCTAAACCCCTAAGCCCCTAAACCCTGGTAGGTTGCTGGCAGCTCAGGGGCTTAAGGCTTATGTAAGGCTTGGGATGCAGGTTGGGAGGTTACTGGTAAGCCTTTAGGGTTTAGGGTTTAAGCAGAATCAACGGCTCCACCCCAAACCCAAAACCCACTAGGACCTTCCTTGAAGGAGGTTACGGGTAACTAAAGCCTAAAGCCTAAAACCTAAGCAGGATCAAGGGCTCCACCTAAACCCCAAACCCAAAACCCGCTAAGACCTTCCTTGAACAGGGGCATACCTGGGCAAAGTCTGGGTGATACATGGGTACTGAGTTGCATGTCAAGGGTTTGTCAGCATTGAGGTGGATACCAAAGATCCTGCATGACCCCATGTGCTTTCTACCTTGGGAATCATGGTGCTACAGTCTCAGTATGGTAGTATAGATCAGGTGGAGTGACTCTATTTGGGTCTTCTTATATTCCTACTATACCACTATTACAGGGTGGGGGGGTCCTCTTGAAGTATTGAATCGTAAGGCCATTTTTAACTTCAACAGTACCACCTCCACTTTGAGGAAGTAGAGGGCAAGAACTGCATTACCCCCAACAAGAGCCTGAAGCTGAGCCACTTCCCCAGCGCAATCCACTAGAACCACATGAGTAGTATTTTATTTGGGGATACCATGGTACCCAATATAGAGTAAGATTATATCCTCCTTTTGGGGTATAGTATTTTGCATAAGGAATATAATCTTACTAGGTTCAACCACCAAAAAAACACTACTCACATGATGGTTTTGGTGGTTTTAGGGTTTAGGATCTAGGCCCTAAACCCTAAACCGGATCTAGGCTTTGGGTGTAGTTTAGGGCTTAGGCTTCTAATTGCTCACGTTTGAGCCAGGAGGCCTGCCGTCCAGCCACAAGAAACCTGAATACTAAGTTCTTAGCCTACAGTGCGGGTTTCCCAAAATGAGGGGTACTTTTTTGGGGGGGTCCCAATGATAAGGATTATAAAAGTTTAGGGTCTACATTGGGGTCCCCTTATTTTGGGAAACTACCAGGTGTGCGTCTTTCTCCAAATGCGTGACACCTTAGCTTCGTCCAACAAATTTTCATCTCTATTACAGGGGCCCAGAAAAGGACTTGTCTTTTTTTGGAAGCACAACCCTATAGTCTATAGTCCACCTCGAGTAGATAAAATATGGCTTTGGGTACAGTATAACTCGATATTACCCCATATTCTATCTACTTAAGGCTTCATGGGGGACTCTAAATCCTAAATCCTGCCAGGACCTGAAGCGCGCCATCAAGGGCGAGATTGGTATGAGTCAGGCTTCTCCCTGTACCCCCGATAATGGAGAATCAATTGGAAAATAAAATGGGAAGGATATATACGGGTGTTATGAACTAGAGTGTCGTTCATTTTAATTGGTTGGGTGGACGCTCAGATGGAAGATGGAAATGGAACTGAAATGGAATGTGGTAGTTCATTGGTACAGGGATCTCAAGGGGTTTGGGGTTTAGGATGTTGGGCTTGGGGTTGAGGAGGATTCAAAAGGGTATTCGGTTTGAAGTGGTGTGTGTCTGTGGGTTTATAGGGCTGTATATGCGGCGTGGGGCTAAAGAGTTCTCAGAGTTCGTAGTAATAGCTGCTTGAACTTGCCAATCTGAATTACGGCTGTGTCCGGGAATTTCTGAAAAGCAAAGTCATCCATAAACACGGCCCAAATCGTGTAGTCCTTGTCAGACAAGCCCCAAAGATAACCTCATCTCCCAAACTTACAGGTTCTAAGTAGCGAATCAGGGATTATAATCCATACATAATCCCTAGATACTATATGCCCTTATTCTTTACTAACCTTCAGTAAGCCAAATTGTAGCTTGGAGTGAAATTTATGCACTCATGCCTGGATTCTGGCTTTAGGGTTTAGGGTTTTAGGATTTAGGATTTAGGCTCTAGGGTCATCTCGGGGTTCAAGGTTTGGGGTCATCTCTGGGTTTAGGGCCATCTCTGGGTTTTGGGTCATCTCTGAGTTTAGGGCCTAGGGTTTACTTATCTACTAGGATATGTAGGGCAGTGCCCTAAACCCTAAACCCTTAACCCTTAACAATTATGGCACCTCCTCCTGGTTTCCCGAACTCCATCGAAGCCAAGTTTGATTTGGTGGATCCCAGCAATGTACTTAGCCAATGCAAGAACTTTGACCTTTTTGGGCTTCCTTTTTGGGTCTGTATAATAAAGTTCAAACTTTTTGAGGCCTGGTTATTGGGGAAGAGAGACAAGAGCCATCACCTTGATGATCCCCTAGCTAAGTTATGAACAAGCCACATGCCACTGGAGCCACACATGCTGCTGTGGGAGTTTGAACCTTTGACGCTAGTTTCCCAACCTTGTTAGCAGGTTTAGGGTTTAGGTTCAGGTTTTTTGTCGCTGGAGGTTGGCATCCATCAGTTGGGTATTGCGAACATACTTGGAGGGTTCAAGGGCACTTGGCAAGTAGGCTTAGAACCCCTACAACCCCTATATTCAGTAAACTCAGCTCTCCCATCATTAACCTACTTATCAAATCCCCCTGGCCCTCCAAGAAGGGGGTCCCATGGTGCACACCCAAAAGTAGAAAGTTTACAGAAGGAACTCGTAGAATTGGAAGTGTAACTTGTAGGACCTCCTGAACCCCACATATCCCCATATCCATATCTCCCTACATACCCCTACCTAAACCCCAACTCCCTATAAGTCCGCTTTATGGGGACCTTTTTTTTGGGAAACTCCCAGACCCTGCCCCTAAACCCTAAAACTCCAAACCCTCAGTCGCTGGATGAGCTTGGTACGTCGATGTTCAACGGGCGCTGGGCTTAGCCTTCCGAGTCGGTGCACCCAGGAACCAGCGTGAAACCTATATACCCCAATGTCACCCTTATATAACCCCATACGCGCCCTAGATAACCCTTTATGTAGCAGGGGAGGCTGCTTCACGGTAGCTATCACACAATTCTAGTTATCCGTATAAACAAAATATGCGCCCTGGGTGCCCTAACATGGTTCTAATTGCGTTTTAAGTACCAATTGCGACTTATAATTACCCCAAACCTCCAAGTCAAGTTAATAGGTGGTGCGTATGGACATGTTATCCTAAGGTCACTTAATTACAGGATCCGACAGTATTACAACATGGCCAGTGTAAGCCGTTAATATATCCTTATACATCCCCAGGTAATGAGAAGAACTTCGGGGTCCTGCTTTAAGGGGTGGTTGTGGTTGAGCTCAGTTTGAAGGTCACATGCCCTCATCCAAAAGCAATGAATCCCATGAAGCAGACGTCGGAAAGGACGGCAGGCTTTGTAGGCCCTGTTGGGGCTCCATGTTCGTTCGTGTGAAAGTAGCCTCTCCCCCTAAGTCTCCAACTCTCGGCTCGCTTCGGACGACCGAAGTTGGCCCGCCAGACATGTTGACGGGTTTAGGGTTTAGGGTTTATGGGTTTAGGGTGAACTTCTGGAGGCGTCCTTGTTGAGAAGCTCTCTGAACCTGAGTGTCAATTTTCGTGATTATACGATAGGTTGTCAAAAGTATGGTCCCTTTGCCAGGTCCCTAGGATAGTACACGTCCCCCCCGCTCTTATTTAGGCTACCCATCGAAAGGGGCCATAATTTGAATCCTATAAGAACCAGCTGGAATTGCAATTTCTACCAGGGTTTCGGAGAAGGCAGAGCGCATAGCCTTACACCTAAGCCTCAACGCAAAATCCTAAGTGGTCAGCCCTAAATGCTAGCCCTAAACTCTACACACTGAACCCCCCAAATCCTAACCTGCCTTAAGCCGCACATACGATGTGCATGCTACATCCTGCATCCCCAACCTAGGAACTCTTGGGCACAGCCCCCAAACCCTATGCTCCAAGCAGACACTAAAAAGAGGGCTTAGGGTTTAGGGCTTAGGGTTTAGGGCTTCAGGTTTAGAGTTTAGGGCTTAGGGTTTAGGGTTTAGGGCCTAGGGTTTAGGGGGCTCAGGACTTAGTAAGTAGGTTAATAACAGGCATAACTTTATGGATTATGTGGGTTTTTGACCTATGTGTTAAATGCCCTTGACCCTCCAAGCAGACCCAAACGGTTGTACTTCTTTCCATTATCAGCCTGAGCCCAGAACGCAGTAACTCCCTGATCCTAACCCTGAACCACCAAAACTGAATTTTCCAAAGTCCCCAAGCCCTCATATTCTAAAACCCTGAACCCTAAACCCTAAGCCCCAAACACTACACCCCAAGCCCTAAACCACATTCAGGCAAGTGCCTGGCGCCTGGATGAAGATCGCACCTCAGACGGAGAAGCCACTGGGAAGCTGGGTACGGCCCTTGGTATCATGGAAACTATAGGGATAATAGGTGTTATATTGGGATTATATAGGGATAATAAAAAAGAAAATGGAAACTATAGGGATAATAGGGCTTCTATTTTGGGTACTTCCCAGGTTGATGGGCCAAGGAGGGCTTATGGGATTTAGGGTTTTAGGGTTTAGGGCAAGTTTAGGTTGGATTTAGGTCTAGGGATCTAAGATATAGAGTGGAAGGGGTTTGGAAATATGGGTTTAGGTTTTAGGGTGGAGGGTTGAGGGGCTTATGGGCTCAGGGCTTTAGGGTTTAAGCGGTTTAGGGCAAGTTTCGGGTTTTAGGGGCTTAGGGTTTAGGGGTGTCGTGCAAGCTTAGGCTCTAGGGTTTTGAGGGTTTTAGCAGTTAGGGGCCTAGGAAAAGTTTAGGCTTTGGGGTGTAGGATGTAGGGTGTAGGGTGCTTACAGGTTTTTGATTTTTGCATTGTTTTGATGTTCAGGGAGGTCTTAGCGGTACAAAGTGATGGGATCGGTGTTTAGGGTCTGTGGTTCCTGGTCCAATGAGAACTTTGCTTGGGGGTACTCAGCTCTTCCCGAGCGTCACCCCGTGCATGCAAAGTACTGCACGGGCTTGAATACTTTCAAGACGCCTCTGGGGCACACTCCATGTTACAAGGTATATTAAGGCCTTATTAACTCCCATATTAAGGAGCTTCTACTATAGGAGGGAATGACCTAAGGTTTAGGGTCATATTACACAATCTGGACCTCCAAGAATGGAGCTTAGAAGATTACGGGATATCCGTAGAGCGCTTGGCGAGGGCCTTCTGTACATCTGGGCCTAGCATTCTGCCCTTCAGGGTTTAGGTTTCCCAGTGAAACTTGACTTATGGGATGTACCCTCATCGACAAGGAGCCTGTTGGGTCAGCATGGTGCCTTTGGGCTGGTCCATGCATCATGCGAGCTACAGTCAATATTTGCTACCCAATTTAATGGACATGGGTTCCTTATTAAGGACTATGTTAGGGACTATACTAAAATACAACAGGGACCCTTTGTCCGCAGCAAAGGGTCCCACAGTAGCCCCTTATGGTACCCATTACTGGGCGGGGCATTGACCCAACCTGAACCTTGAACCCAAAACCCAAAGCCCTAAACCACTGCAATTGGCACCCAGGTGCAAGTCAACCCCCGAACCCCTTTGGTAAACCCTTGAATACCCAGATGAGTTTTTTTTGGATACTATGGTTGAAGAGTGTAGTCTTTACTTGGCTCAAACACGATAGCCCTAAACTGGCCCTGAAACCCTAAACCCTAAACCCTGAATCCCTAAACCCTCAAGCTGAAACACTTGATCCCTAAACCCTAATAGCTAACCCCTAGTTCCCGATTCCCTAGTTCCTGAACCCTGAAATTCCTTGATCGCTGAGCTCTAGTTCCCCAACCCCTCAACCCCTACTCCCCAAACCCGGCTTTCAACCTAAAACCTAAACCCTAAACCCAACCCCAAAAAGTTCGCTGCTTCAGATGGAGCATTTCGTGCGACGCAACAACCAGTACTCGGACCGGCACCTTGAGGGTTGAGGTTGGTTTTAGGGTTCAGGGTTTTAGGGTTTAGGGTTTAGGTTGTTAGGGTTTAGGGTTTTAGGTTTTAGGGTGTTGTTGCAGGACGTCTTAAGGTGACATGTCGAAATAGGGCAACAAAACATCAGGAGTGCGTGTCGGTAGGGGGGGTGCGGCATATGTCGCGACGGTATATCGCCGATCAGAACCCACCAGCCAGAATCGATGTGTACACATGTTGTTTTATCCTACTGCCCGGGCTTGCGTGCACCTCCACCTAACTGTACTCTTTGTCGGGTTTCGGGCTGCTGCTTTGAATTTCCACTTCCCCTCAAAGTATCCATCTTCATGGTCTGGGAGCCTGCTTGACACCTTGCAAGGTGCCTGGAGCGTTTTGAAGTTAACCCCAGTTCCTAGTTTTTCGGATGGACGACCAGCCTAGACCTTCCATCTACCCTCTATAATAAACCCAAATAGGGACCATATACTCCAATTTAAAGGGTACAAGGAGGGTCCTGGAGCATGACCTGCCGAAGCACAAGGTGAGCAAGGTCCAAGCACGCGCTCTGGGAGATGCCACACGCTCTACGTGGAGGGGCATGGGGAACTTGACCCTAACCCTGAACCGTAAACTCTTAATAGTAAGTAGGTCAATATCCCCTATAACCCATACAGTAACCCTGGTTTGTCCCGTTATTCATCTACTTATTCAATTTCCCTGCCTCCAAGTAGGCTTGCTTAGGAACTGGAATCGATGGTGCAAGTAGCTGCCGGATGTAGTTCGAGGTCCCGGGATTCCTAGGGTAGGGTGAGAACTTGCTCAAGTTTAAACGGGCTGAAGTGAACTGGAAGGTGGGGTCGTATGGGGGGGCATAAGGACCCATGGGTTTTCGGCTGAGGGTTTAGAAAGTTCAGCCTCTTCAGTAGCCTGAGTCAGGCTTGCGGGGGTTTCATGGCTGGATATGCGCTTTGTTTATGTGTTGTGGGTTTCCTATGTTATGTCGAGTCTAGTCCTTGAATTTCCTTTTTCCTAAACCCCAAATCTTGAACAAGCCCCTGCCGTCCCTGTACTAAAGGAGGTTCAGCCCCCAATTCGGCTCAGATGGAGTCATTCGATGGAGGTCTCTACCAAGCATTTTTAATCCCATCTGTAAGGTCACCAAAGCCCTTCAACTCAAACGAGCGTTTAGGGTTTAGGGTCCAAGGGTTTAGGGTGGCGCGCATAAAGCCTAAACTGGGTTGTTACTAAGGTACTTGGATAAAGTTACTGGAAGGAAAGCCTATTATCTAGTATATACCCATATCATGGTACCCTGAACTAAGCTCCGTAGACCTAACCCCTAAACCCTATATATCCATAGATATGCCTATACATCCCTTCATATCCTTTTATACCCAGTAAAGCCTCACCCCTAAACCCTAAACCCTATGTATATATATATATACAAAAATATCTCTATATATATATATCATTATATATCCCTATGTACCCTTTTATACCCCGCGAAGCATAAACCCTCAGCGCTTTAAACCCCCCATCTATCCTTTTATACCCTGTAAAGCCCTAAAGCTCCTTTTGACCAGGAATCCTAAAGCCTGAACCCCAAATCCCTAAACCCCAAATCCCTAAACCCTAAATCCCTAAACCCTAAATCCCTAAATCCCTAAATCCCTATATCCTAAAATCTAGAGATCAACCCCAGGCCTTGGAGCTATCAAGTCTC
>CAJNIZ010000591.1:15647-31492 GCA_905231905.1 Symbiodinium pilosum | reverse complement strand
CTCCCCCCCCCCCCCCACCATGTCCTTTACCATTTTCTTCTGCATATAAGTTTTAGGTATTCCTAAGCTCTACACAGCCCTACATCGTAAACCTACACCTCAAAGCCTGAGAGGAGAATATTGGGTATTCTCCATGCTTCTACTGGATTGCTGTTGAGGAAGTTGAATGCGATTACCTTAAAAGGTCATCATATCATATGACGACAGTTGAAGTCAAAATCAAACTAAGCCCTAAACTCTGAACCCTGCATGCGCCGTAGACCCTAGACTCTAAACCTCAAATCCTAAACCCTAAGCTCTAAATCCTAAACCCTAATCCTATTACTTAGACCCTACTGTAAATCCCGGACCCACAACCTCTTACTTCTGTCTATGGGCGCCGGACCTGAAGATGTTCGAAGACTGTCCGATTCTCATCCTCTGGCCCGAATACCCGGGAGAATTCGTACTCCTGCCGCAGCAGTTGGGTTCAGCCCTAAACCCCTGAACGCTAACCGAGAGGGTTTGGGGCATGGAGTTTCGAGGGTTTAGGGCTTAGAGGTTAAGATTTGAGTCATGATCTACACTCCTAGCATCCCCTTTACTAACCCCTATAGTACTCCCTATATAATCCCCTATATAGCCCCCCTTTATGCAGTTCAGACTCTAGCCCCTTTGGGTTTAGGGTTTGCAGTTTAGGGCCTCGCGGTTTAGGGTTCAGGGTTTTGGGTTTAGAGTTTAGGGCTTAGAGCCTAGGATTGGGTGGTGGGGGAGGGCAGATAAGTACTGTATGGAGGATATTTTGTCATGGTGAAACCCACTTCTCCACTCCTTATTAAGCCCCAGTAAGGCTATGTTCGATTACTTGGAGGCTCATGGGCTCCTGCGTTCATGGATAAGTAGAAGTTAAACGTGGGGCTATAGTTCGAAACGCTTTTAGGGGACCTACAACCCCGCACTTATCCGTCCACGAAACTTCAGGTACCAATAGGATTGCAGGATTGCAATCGCCTCACTGTACTACATCTCCTCACCTCTTTCCGATGCCCCCTACACCCGCAAAATTCCTAGGTAAGTCCCCTAAACCCTAAACCAAAGACTTGTGTTTTCCATCAGAATAACTGCGGGGGGATGCAGGTTGTGGCGGTTTTCCTACCTGGTAAAATCCTAAGCCCTACACCCTGAACATAACAAAATATATCATAACACAATATAATATACTATAAACATACGATAACATACTATACTATACTAAGATATTCTATAATATACTGCAATATACCCTAAACCCTAAACCCTAAACCCTAATATATTAAGATATTCTATACTATACTGCAATATGCGAGAGTATCCTCGGATGGTCCTCGAGCAAGAAGCCTCGGTGGCAGCAAACTCGATGTGAGCTGCCGGAAGAGTTGGCCCAGAGAGCTACTGGCTCTTGAGAAAGGTTGGGCCTGGCTTAGGGTTTAAGGTTTAGGGTTTTGGGTTTAGGGTTTTGGGTTTTTGGGTTTGAGGTTTCGAGTTTCGGGTTTAGGGTTTGGGGTCTAGGGTAGAGATTGTACCAGGTTCAGGTTCGAGCTTTGGTTCAGGGCGTGGGAATTAAGGTCAGGAGACCATAAAAGCATGATACTGCAAGTGGCAAGAATGGTAGTACTGCGACACCTTGCATACCCTAGACCCCGCACCCAGCAATAGTGGTATAGTAGGAATTTAAGGGGACCCTCATATAATCACCATTCTCCCTCATGGCACAGTTCTTGGGTGGGGGGTAGTCCTAGGCTATACCCGGGATTACATCCCTCCTCCGTAATACAGACGTACAAGCTGTTGAGATAGCGCAGCTGAAGAGTAAACATTGCAGCATCCTTCTTGGCAACAATAATTACCAGCATCATGACAATACTTAAAGTGAAGGACGACTACATGAGAACATATGATGAGGGGTTCCATGAAAGGGCGGCCCCAAAGCAGACAAAGGAGACCCCTGTTTGCTTGAACCAGTTGTAAGTCTAGGTGTCGAAGAAAGGTCTTGTGGGCTCATAAGTGGTTCTACATGAGGCCAAAAGTCCCCTGGCTGAGGTCATTAAAACACCTTGTCTAACGAACCCTAAACCCTAAACCCTAAACCAACTACTGTTAGAACTTTGCAGAGTTGGTGGGGCAAGTGAGTATAGATGCCCGTCAGACGGTACAGTATGATATTTGAGGCCCTTCCCCTTTCAGGGTTTAGGGTACATAACAGTTACCAGGAAGGCACTCGGAGCTGTCACAGCCTTTTCATGAAACCCCTTGACGGACACATACTGTGTAGTGGCATTTTCTAGGTACCCCTGATTCTTGACCCTAACTCCTAAACCTTTTGACATCCTCAGTGTAGGGTTGCGGGTAGAGGGTTATGGCCTCCACGTGAAGGACCCGAGGGATATACAAAGATATGATAATACAAAGAACACGGGGTCCCTGTTTAGCAGGCTTTACAGGGGTAACTTTCAAAAAATACCTAGTTGGGCTTCGTGACCTGGAGAAGTCCTGATACGTAGCTCCGAATTTGGATAAACTGCTCTCCTGTAAACGGAGTGACGTTGCCCTTCACCTCTCACCATGAAAGTCTTTACGGTTGATGGACAAGACCTTGCTTCAACAACAATGTGCCGTAATGCCCTCATTCCCAAAATTTTATGGTTTAGGGTTTAGGGTAGATGAGACTTTCTCAATGCTATCCCTGTATTATCGCTAAGGAGGCATCTTAAGACCCCGTCATAGTCCTAAGGATACTTGGAGGGGGGCCAGCTTACGTATATGCATATGCTATAACTGTCCAGGTAACAAAATTGTAAGACCCCTAAATCGCCCTAAGTGGGGCTTTAATTGAGTTATAGATACAATTATGAGGGCCAACTTCTTTAGTATATGTCGTGTTCTTTACATTACAGGGCCAAAGTGGAGCCCCTTATTTTTCCGCCCCTATGAGCCAAGCAGGATCTTTTGCCCTGCTCATGTGAAAGCAAAATCTGTTTGGACATTTTTTTAGAAGCTCGTAAAAAAAGGAAAAACTTCCAACCCGCAACCCCAAACCCCCAGGCCCCTAAGTTCTAAACCCCTAGACCCTAAATCCCGAGGCCCCAAATCCCAACAGCCCACCCTAAACCCTAAACCCCCAAACCCCCAAACCCTAAGTAATAGTTTCCATGTTCTTCTCCCTTATCCCTATATAAACCTATTTTCTACTCCTATACACCCCTTTTGAACCCTATCTGACCCTACATAACCCCTATATAACCCTGAAGCCATTGATGACGATGACATTACTGGGTTCCTGTTAAGGAACTTAAATTAAGTTACTATATTGGGGAAACCTTAGTATTTACTATATATACCCCTTATGGTAACTTAATTTAAGTTCCTTAACAGCAATCCAGATTATGGGCCTGATTCGGACAGCTACCTTGGCGTAGCGGCTGGCTCAGGCGCATCCGCTCTTTTCGGGTGAAGGGGTTGGATTATATAGGGTTATATAGGGGTTATGTGGGGATAATGGAAAAGAAAATGGAAACTACTACAGTATTTTGGGATTATATAGTTTAGGGTTTTGGTTGGGTACTGCCCCACCTCAGTAGTAGTCTATAGTAGGGATCTTATTATCCAGCTGTTACTGAGGGGGGGCAGTACTGAAGGTTTTGGAAGGGTTTAAGGTTCTGAGTTTACTGGTTAAGGTTGAGGGTCAGTGCGTTTTTAAGGCTTAGGGATTTAAGGCCCTAAGCCCTAAACCTTACACGAGAACCGCAGGGCTTGGGTTCAGGCTTAGGCAGTACAAATGCTGTCGTGACCGTTCGTTGGTGCTACGAGGGTTTAGGGTTTCGCGTGAAAGTTTGGCCCCGTCATTGAACTCCCTAGATTCGAACGCCTCCTTTGGGGCAGAATGTAAACAAAAAGTTTGGCAGGGTTTAGGGGTTTGGAATATAGGATTAGGGTTTAGGGTTACAAAAAGTTTGGCACGTATCCTCACACAAGTTTTTCAAGGCAATGGTCGCCCATATAGGCCGCAACGCGGGAATCTTCTTAAAAGGGAGAAAAGGAGCCTATGATGTTCAAAAACTCAAGAAATTTGAGAGGTATTGCGCGAACTGGGCCCAAAACCCTAGACCCTCAACCCTCAACCTGAGCTGGCAGATCGCGGAACACTAGTTGCCTATAACCCTAAACCCTTAACCCCAAAAGCTAAACCCTAAACCCTGAAGTACAGAAAGACTAACAGGGTTCTGAACCTGTGAACTACCATGGACCTCAAGATTCCGTTCAGCTGTCCATCGTGTTTGCCATTTGAGTCTCCATTGTTGGTCGTAGGCTAGGTTTTCCTGCCTCTATACGCTCTTACATACCCCTAGAAGTATAGTCCCTTATCCCGAAGCCCTCTCTGGCTCAGAAGCCCCAACACCCTGCGGCTTCGTGGCCAAAGGCATCTGCAGCCGAGCCAAAGTGCGCTAAACTTCCATACCGCTTAAAGGTTTCAGGTTTTGTGTTTAGGGTTAAGGGCTCGGCAGCCTGCGAAAAGAAGCCTCAGGATCAGGAAGATGAGGCTGCGGCTATGCAAAAAATACAAATGTAAATTCGAAAAGAATTGACATGAGCTCGTTGAAACCCCTATAGTAAACGCCCTCTATAATCCTCTTTAAGGAGTTTAGAGCATGGCTCACTTTTAATCCAGAATTGGAAGGCAGTGATACGGCTCCAGCAAGGAAGTTGTATGTAGGGCTAATGAAGAGCAATGGGATCACCAACTGCTGCCATCTCATGCGAAGCAGGATCAACATGGACCAAGGGCATTTTCAGGAATTTGGCCTGGCTTTTCGCTTGGGGGTCTACGGTTTTGGGTGGATTGTTTAGGGATTCCGGGTTCAGGGGTTTCGCCGTTTAGGTTTTGATAAACGTTTCTAACTTCTTGCCGGGGCACCGAAACGAAGGGCACCGGCGGACGCCTGATAAGAGTACATTAACATCATCGACGTACACGGATCGAGCCATAGTTTCGATTCAACAGCAGGAGCAAGTTGAGGAAGGTAGGTAAGACTTATATCCTCATGTAATCCGGAGAGGGTCGTGCTATCTTCGGCTTTGACTAGAAGAGACTACAGAAGATTGCCTGGTTATAACAGTTCCTTCACCTTGCAAACCGCAGTGCAATCCCGGTTTGCATTTGATTTCCATTGTCTTTTCGAGTTGATTCGCTGCGCTACCTCTATATCCTCGATGAGAAAGTATATATTTACACACACATACATTTCTCCCCATATATGCCCCTATACATCCCTATACATCCCTCCTCAAAAAAACCTAACATACCGTATCTACATACCCTCAATGGAAGTGGAGGGTCGGCAGTTTGGCTCATAGTTCCCCTGTTGGAGACCTTTAGGAGGTAAGTTTAAGTCAAGAGGTATGTGTGGTCAACTTCTCTTGGATCCCTATGTAGCCTTGCATGCCTGGTTGTATATACATATATACATACACATACATATACATATATATGGACCCTAAACCCTAAACCCCGTAGAATCCCCAAGGGGGCGTCCCAGACAGGGACAGGCCCCCTATGCGAGATTCTAATCTATAAACAAAGGTATATGGTAGTTACCATAAGTTTGGGACGACCCCAGTCTAAACCCCTAGGGATTATAATCCTTATCATGGGGCCCCCTAAAAAAGTAACCCTAATCTTGGGAAACTTTCAAAGGGACAGTTGCCAAGCCTTGGGTCCTTTTCTGGTTCCCTGCGATAATTTGGGGACTAGGCTTCTGACAATCGACAGGGACTATATGAGCCATAGTCTAGACCCCTAGCATCCCCCCTAAACTCAATCACCCCTATCATAGTCCTGAATATAGTCCCCTATCTCACCCCCTTTAAGGAGTGTAGACTATGGCTCACATGGCAACCATAGGCAGATTGCCGCAGCGGCCTGTTTGCCTCTCCTCTTGCACTTCTCGGCGTGCGGCGCTCACCCTGAGTGGTTACGCAGCTTGGTTTCAAGTCTCATGTCAGCCCTAAATCCCAAATCCAGTCCCCTAAGGAAATGCTCAGGTGTGGTATGTTCCGCGAAAATCCTACAGAGAAGACTCCAATCTTGGCACCCTTCAGCAGCATGCAACTGGTAGTTTAAGTTTCTCAGACCCCCAGGGAGGATGCTGACACATATACACGCCAGAGCACTGTACATAACTCTTATTACAATGGCTCCCAGAAAACCCAGAATACTCTGTATTTAGCCTCTTGTATACTGACTACAAAAAATCCCAGCATACTGTATAACCCCTATCCTGATGATTCCAAGAGATCCCGGAACACCACAGAACCCAGAATACCGAAACCCTCATGTTAATGACTCCAACAGATCCCAAAATTCTAGAACCCTCGTTTTAATAACTCTAAAAGACCCCAGCACCCTGAACACTAAACCCACTGCAGGGACACAAGAACTGAACAGAACAGGGATCCCTAATTTTCGGAGGCTCCCAAAGAGTAGTTTCCCCAAACATGGGGCCCTTAATGTACGCCCCCGTAATGTAAACCCCAAAACACTGGAATCCTTATTTTAGGGACCCCCAAAAAGGTACCCCCAATTTTGGGTGGAAGTTCCTAAATTAGAAAAGCCACTTCTGGCGAGACATCCTTCGGCGTGCGCCCGGCCATCGTCGCAAGAGAGGCTAGTGAGCTAGTGTAGGGGTTAGGGTTTAGGGTTTAGGGTTCAGGGCCTGAATAATGTCCAATGTTGTCCCTTATAAGCCTTATAGAATAACCCAAAAAGCCATTCTGAACTTAAGCCCCACTGGACAGCTAAGGCAGCAAACCACTGAGTGGATGACCTAACTGGCCTAACAACTTGTTTCTTCATTCTTCACACCTCAGTTCATAAGCAGATAAAGCATCTTGGTATCACAAGCTCCCTTTCTGCTCCTAGAGCAAACGCTCAAGACATCGGAGAGGCTTGGATTGGCAAAGCGGCACCCTAAACGTTTAGGGTTTAGGGTTAGCGTCTTGGCAAGCTGACAGCACCACCAGTACTTCTGCTAACACGCGTCACTGGACCTCCCTATCCCTCCGACGAGTTTTACATGTGAGGGTTCCCCAAAAAAGTGCGGGTTCTTTTTTGTTCGTGTTTTGCAAATACTCATATTGCCCCAAGACGGAGAATCAAATGGAAAGAAAACGGAAAACAACATGGAAACTGGATTATGTAGTGGCTTTATAAGGATTAAGGATTAAAAAATGGGAGCCTTTTTTTTGGGGGGGGAGGGAGGGGGGGGGGGTCCCAATAATCAGGATTATACTATATTCGGCTCCCTTGCTTATGGAAGCTCCCATGCGAAGAACGAAAGAATTCTTGAGCATGTTTCTAACCTCACAAGAAAAACTTTTCGGTCTTCTTTACATCAGGACACCCAGTTCGCCTAAACCCTAGACCCTGAACCCTCCGGGGTAGAAAAACAAGTACGAAAATGGCAGACTGATTTCTGGGATACCTATTCAATGGCGAAGCTGAGGCGCACGTGTGAGGTACAGTCTAAGCTCCCAGTATCTCCTTTAATAACCCCTATAACACTCCGCTATATAATCCCCCCTAAGGAGTTTAGACTATAGCTCATGTCAGTGAAGATGTGGTGATATTGTTGGTGTACGACATCCTGTATGATCCCAGGCTACTTCTGCAGGCTTGGGTACTTGAGTCACACAATACCTTAACATTCATCTTCCCTAAAGCCCTCCACGAAATTGGTTCTACGTACCCCTCTAGTCCGCGCTTGCAACAAGCCTAAACCCTAAACCCAATGACAGACTTGGGATAGGCCTCCACCCACAGATAGGGACCCCAAAGGAACGATACCAGTAATATTGGAGTCTTACAGTCCTTAAATTAAATGTTCAAGATATGGTTGTTTCCCCAAATAGGGGGACCGCAATATTTGGGTTTCCCCTAAACATTCCTTATATACAACTCTTACTGGGTGAGGGGGCCCAACCTAATATATAAGAGACTCCCTAAACCCTAGACCCAGCCTAGAAATTAGGGTTTGGGGCTTTTTCAGGACGTACCTAGAATTTAGCAACTGCCAGCGCTGTGCTTTCAATCCACGATTTCGGCGTCTTGGAACAAAGTCCTCGAAGGCTGCGCAGCCATGTCCTGGTCAACAGTTCACGGCTTCAGTGGGTTAATATAGGGGTTATATAGGGGTTATATAGGGGTTATATGGGGATAATGGAAAAGAAAATGGAAACTACTACACTATTTTGGGGTTATATAGTTCAGGGTTTAGGTTGGGTACTGCCCCCTCCCAGTAACAGTCTATATTAGGGGTCCTATTAAGGGCTATATATAACCATATTATAGTTATTATCCAACTGTTAAAAAAGGGGGGGGCAGTACCCAAGGGTTAGGGATGTTGCATGATTTAGCGATTAGATTCGCAGACTTCTTCAAAAATAGGTTTCTCACAAGGGTAAGCATCAAATAAGGTCAGGTGAATTCAGAAATTCTAGCCAAAATAGTTTCAGATTTACCCCAGCAATGTGATTTGCAGAAAGCTGGACCCAAAGCTTTGCGGCTCAGGATTTGGGAGTCTCCATAAATAGAGGACGTTACTTTTGACGCTGACCTCCAGCAAAGGTGCCCCTGATTTTCTGAAAGTTCACCTTAACAGCGCAAACCCTGAACCGTAAAACCCTAAACCCTCAAACCCTGAACCCTAAAACCTTAAACCCTAAAACCCTAAACCATAAAAACCTAAACCATAAAACCCTAAACCCTCAAGCCCTAAGCCCTAAACCCCTAAACCCAAAACCCTAAACTCTAAAACCCTATACCCTAAAACCCTAGACTCTAAAACCCTAAACCCTTCAACCCTAAACCTTGCTTCAGATGCCTGGGCCCAAATCTACTTCTGACCTTCCCAGGGCTCTTACAAGATGGGTCTTCTGGCCTTTGGTTAGCAGGGAATGGAGGCATGGAAAAGACAATAGAAACTACCATCATGGGTTAGGGGTTTAAGGTTTAGAAGGCATGGAAAAGAAAATGGAAACTGGGTTTAGGGTTTAGAAGGGATGGAAAACATGGAAACTACAATAATGGGTTATGTACGGACTACTCTAAGGGTCCATTCCTTCATTCCTAGCTAACCAAAGGCAAGTCTTTCTCAAGAGAGGGCGCCCTTAGGGGCCCCAGAGACATTTGGGGAGTATAAGGGGATGGATCCGGTCCTCATTCGGGATTGTATGGGGGTTATGCAGTGAAATACCGCAATACCCATATCTTCTAGCACTTCGGGCTCAACCCTAAACCCGAAAGCCTAATCCCTGAACCCTGATCCCTAAACCGTAGACCTTAAACCCCACCCAGCATCCACTGCATGCAGCTGGCACGAAAATTTTGGCTCGGTCCTTGCACCTGCGAAAGTCTGTCTGTAGATCCTGGGACAGAAGGCACAAGGCTTAGCAAAAAAAAAGGTATAACCCTAGTTTTCAGCTCATTTCCCATGTTCTTGTACATGTGTTTTTCATCGTTAAGGCTATATACCCTTATACACTCGGGGCTCAGGGCGCACGTCTCAAGATTCGGGTGTGATCTTATGAGCACCTGCACGGATGGGCGGCGCCAATGCCGGTTGGAGGCCTCAATATCGAACCCCTAGAAGGGACCCCTAATCCCATTACTGTATATAACCCTTACACATTGCCTTTATTCCTCCCCACTAAGGGTCCCTAAACCCTAAACCCTTAACCCTAAACTCTAAACCCTAAACCCTAAACCTTCTAGAGCTATGAGGGAATATCAACCCTGGGACTTTTACACCATTTCACTTCGCACCCCGACTAAAGTGAACGTCTAGGTACCTGTAATAGGAAAACAGTGGAACACCAAAAAAAGAAGGGTCTAAAGTCCTAGCTAAGTGCCAAGGAGTGTAGTTGAACGGTACGGCACTGAAGCAACGACAACTCCTGCGGATTAGGGCTCAGGGACAACAAAAAGCACCGGAAAGCGTACCCTTTCAATTCTAATCCCCTCCCCCTAATAATAAATATTNNTTATTAGGGGGAGGGGATTACAACACAACAGAATGGGCGTAATTACCGGACCCTGCACGTGAAATGAAATCCCTGGCACAATGCCTACAGTTTGGGTACTGCCCCCCCCCCAGTAACAGTTGGACAATAAATATATCATGGTTATATATAGCCTTAAATAGGACCCCTAATACAGACTGTTACTGGGTGGGGGCAGTACCCAACATACAATTATACAAACTCCCTGTCAAGGCCTGCATGGGGATTTCTCCAGAGGCTGCCGAAAGAATCCTGGAAGAGACCGTTACAATCCTCCCGAAATCCCTAAACAGGATCTCTAGCAACCCCAAGCTTGACAAGCCTAAACTCCAAACCCTGAAACCGCAAACACCAACTTTAGTTTCCAAAGCCCCTCGACGCTTGACAGGACCCAGCTTAGGGTTTAGGGTATGCCAAATGAGCTATAATCGAAACTCATAATATCCCCCTGAATAACCCCAATAATAATCCCTACATAATCCCCTATATAATCCCTTTCAAGGAGTTTAAACTATGGCCCGAATGAGCCCTCAACCGCAACTCCAACATCATAAGCACAAAACTGAGCTTGAACACCTACTTCTGAATCCTAAGCCCAAAGAACCCTAAGCAACAAGTGCTTATAGATCCCCTTCATAAGTAGATAGCATATGGTATATGGGCATCTTATTAAAGTATACCCAAAGCCATATTCTATCTACTTAAGGGGGCTTTAATCCTAAGCCCCGAACTTAGATGGTCAGCAGGAAAGGGAGGACACGATCTCTACCGCAGCCCCTGTGCAAGCCCAAGAAACAAAAAAGTTTCTACGCTCTGGTCCATTCCTTCATTCCAAAGAAGCCCTGCACCCGAGCCTCCAGCTGACGCAGGAGGTCCTGCACAAAGACTTTAGCACGCGGCCCCGGGGAGCTTGCCAGATCCTGCAGGGATGGCCAGCAGCGCCACCAAGTGAGTAGTGATTTTGTTGGTAGTTAAACCCAGTAAGATTATATTCCTCATATAAGATACTATACCCCAAAAGGAGGATATGATCTTGCTCTATAATGGGTACCATAGTATCCCCAAATAAAATACTACACAAATAACACCTATATAATCCCAGGTTCCATTTCATTTTCCATTTTCTTTTCCATTTGATTCTCCATTATAGGGCCCTTAACCCTATATTATTGGGTACCATAGTATCCCCAAATAAACTACTACTCAAGTGGCTTATGCTTTAGGATTTACGGTGCAGGATTTAGAGCTTGGACATCGGTCGTAGGATTTAGCTGGGATCTACGGCTTAGGCTCGAGTGCATAGGATGTAGGGCTTAGGATTTAGGAGCTAGGGGTGTAGGATTTAGGTTTACTGGTGCATAGGATGTGGGGCTTAGGATTTAGGATCTAGGGGTGTAGGATTTAGGTTAAGGGATTGTGCATTGAACCATGAGTTCAGCAATTCAGGGGAGGAAAAGGTATGCCGTATGCGCATGCCTGGGAAGTCTCGACAGAAGGACTCTACAAACAGGACCCCTTTTTTTGAATTTCCTGTAATGTAGACCCCCTAATTTATAGATCCACTCCTTTTGAGGGCCTTCATCTTAGGCTCCCTATTATAATCCCTATGTGGGGAAGGGGTTTATCAATCATGTGCCTGGGTTAAGCACCCCGGCCCAAGCCCACCAGCTCAGTAATCCATACCCTGAACTGTGTGTAGAAACACTACTTGGAGGTTCAGGGAAATTAGAACCGAACTGGAATTGTAGTCTTACCCCCGGTACTTGGGTTGTAACTTAAAAACACCTTAGCCGTAATTAAACCTTACCACACGCTGTGTAGGAGCCCTAATGGCGGATAAGCTGGGTGCCTGCAAGAGCATCTGCGCGTCCAGAAGGGCTGTTGCGAACCGCTGTTGGGGCTGCACCCGGGTAGCCTGCAAAAAGTCTGATGGCTTTAGGGTGTAGGGTTGGGGCCATGCTCGGAGGCTCAGGGGACGTAGTAAGCAGGTTCTAAACAGGGCTTAGGTCCCCTAATTGGGATTTCCCTGCTTATCACCCACTTTAGAACCTACACTTACGGAGTCCCCTCCTGAGCCCGTAAAGGCAGTCCAATAACACGTTGTTAGCCCTAAACCCTAAGCCCTAGGCCCTGAACCCGAACTGTAAGGTTTGAGAGTAAGGCTGTTCAGTAGTTTCCGTATATAATCCTTGATCTCGCATCTCGACACTCCATTCCCTCATTTCCTACCAAGCACGGTTTGGGGATTCTGGGTTCAGGGTTTAGGGAAGCTTCCTAGAGGTTCAGGGGTCCTGTATGGTCCTATGAAGCAAGAAGGAAGTCCAGCTACCAATGCGAGCTAAAGCCTAATGCGAAAGGTAGACACAAAGCAGAATACCCAAACAACTTGTAAACCCTAAGCCCTAAACCGTACTACCCCTCGCTTTCCCCGCATACTGGCTGCCCTGGTCCCATGAAAGAAAGGGAGCTCATGGGAGCAGTATGGGCGGGGAATAGGAGAGGAGCCCGTCACGTTGGGGGGAAGGGTTGGTAAGGCAGAACGCACCGGGCACGCAACGTATTCCCTGAACAGTCCCTCTTCTAAGTATCTAGGACCCAACATAAATTAAATAAAATGAAAAAAAAAATTTACGTACGCATATTGCGAAACACAACGGTAATGGATAATCGTCTCTATCAGGGGGTTTAGGTTATAACCTGGCTGTAACTTGAGTTTTCCCTAAACCCTGAACCCTAAACCTTAAACCCTTAACCCTAACTCTAAACCCGAAGCCATAAACCCTAAGCTCTTTTTTTGCTACCTACATCAAAGCGCACAAGCCTCGGATTCAGGAGGTGTTGCCCACGCAGCGTCACCGTTCGCTATTGCTTCCAGCAAAGCCTCTGCCTGAGGCTTAGGGCTAGGGTTTAGGGTTACGGTTGAAGGTTTAGGGTTTAAGGGTTTTTGGTCCAGGGGTTAGGGTTTAGGGCTGAGGCCTTAGGGTTAGCGTTTAGGGTGGGTTTTGGATTAGGCTCAGGCTCGTGTAGAGTCTTAGGTTGAGGCATCAGAGCAGAACAGGGCACACTAAACCCTAAACCCTGAACCTGAACCCCTGTTGAGCCCTATTGTCCTCAAATGTACCATTGTCTAAACTCCTAGTATCCCCCTTAATAAGCCCTATGGTGGTCCCCTAGATAATCCCCTACATAACTCCCTTTAAGGAGTTTAGACTACAGCTCAAATGCAGTTCGGAGCAGCAGCGCTAGGAGTTCTACATTGTCGCGATGTAGGGTTCCCTTTAGACCTGCTGACCTCGACTGGAAAAAGTGGTGATCGCGCGAACTTGCGCGATTTCTCGGGAAGGTTCTTTCAGTGTGCCTACAGATGCAACTGAACTCATGATGGGAGGCTCACGGGGACTTAGGAAGTATACTCACAAACCATATAAGCATTGTAACTCCAGAGATCCGGATAGTTAAACCCACCTACAAAGTCCCCCTGACCCTCCAAAAAGAGGTGGTAGTTCCCATAAATAGGGACACCGATATAGCCCCCCGAAGTTCTACCGTCCATGTTATGGGGACCGCCAAAAGGTACCCTAATTAGGGGAAACCCTAAACCCTACGCCCCAAACCGGGAGGATCCCGAAATTGCACCTTTGCATGGCCACCCGCAGCTGCCGCCGTCGCCAAGCGTTGGGCGCGCGGCCGGTCAGGCGCGGCGCCTGCACTGAAGACGGGGGTGGATGGAGGCTTTTCAAAATAGGGGTACTCCAAAGAACAGGGCTTAGGAAAACCCTGAGCCCTAAAACCTGAGATAGGGATATGACCACACCACGCAATCGAGTAAACGAATAAATGATGTCATTCTGTGATTGAAAGGTATATTTGAAATAGGGGCACCCCAAGCAACAGGGCTTAGGAAACCCCAAACCCTGAAACCTCAAACAGGGTTAGGAAACTCATCACAAAGATTGACTTGCTAGCGGTCCTTCTTCAGTGATCCCTATTCTACTCGCAGCTCGCTGTCGCAGAAAGTTATTGTAATGGCCCATTACACCAAAGCCAGGTCCAGGGTTCAGGGTTCAGGGTTCAGGGTTTAGGGTTTAGGGCTTAGGGTTTAGGACTTAGGGTTTAGAGTTTAGGGTTTAGGGTTTAGGGTTTAGTTTGGGGCAACGTAGTTGAAGGTTCATGGGGCTTAGTCACTACTTATAACTGGGCTTATAACCTTACCTACAACCCCCCTAACTGGACTTAGGTAGGTTACCTCAAGGATAAGTTAGGGTAAAGCCCCAGTTAGAAGTAGTTATTAAGTCCCATGAACCTTCAAGTATACAAATGGATCGGGCTTCTACAAATTGGGGGGAGGGATATGCATTATTCTGGAAGGCTGGTACAAGCATATGTGGCGGCATGTAAGGATCTCCATGCCAAAGCCCCTAAACCGCTCGACCCAACACCCTGAACCCCTAAACCCCCCAACCCATGCACCTGTCAGCAGCACCACCGCCAGATTGAACCTGTAAGGGTTGGGGCTTAGGGTTCAGGGTTTAGGGTTTAGGCAGGGATACAGGGGATTCAATGAGTTTATGTTAGGTCGTTATCAAGCTTTGTTTGGGAGTATGTTGCGAAAATCGCATCTGGAGGCTCATCCGGCATGTAATTTCTCTTGACAGATAAGGGTTAGCAATGGATGAGGGTGTCAAACAGTCTTACATCCTGAGCCCTGAAGAGTCCCTAGCTACACCGTGAACGCGGAACCATGGACCCCAAACCATCAATCCTAAACCCTCAAGCCTGATGACCCCAAACCCTGCATATCCCATTTCATATTTTTCATCTTCAGTTCGATGTTCCATGTGATTCACCACACCCTAAACCCAAAACCCTACGCAATATGGCCGCTTCCATTTCGCTATCGATTTCCCATTTGATGCTCTACTGTCCTGAACAGTCATGCACTATAATTACTAGGTTCAACCCCACACCCTACACCCGTTCGTCTTTCTTTTCCATTCACCCTTTTCGATATCTGCACCAACTTCCTCTAATAGAAGCCCTTAATTAAGGGAGGTCTACAACGCCAACCGTACAATCCTCTTGCTGCCCTAAACCCTACACTCCAAACCCTAAACCCTGAGCCCAAACCCGAAACCCCAAACCCCAGACNNAAACCCTACACCCCAAGCCCTATACTCTGAACCCCAAGCGCCCTAAACTTCTTCTGCAAATCAAGCCGGGGGCGCTGGGCGTCCAGGTTGCCCTGCGAAGCAGATTTCTCCTGAGCAACACTCGAAGAGGGCTTAAGGATTTAGGGTATAAGATCTAGGGACTAGGCTATAGAGTTTATGGTTTCAGGATTTGGGGTTTTAGGNNTTGGGGTTCAGGGTTTGGGCTTTGAAGCGGACAGCATCCCCTGGCAATGATCAAAAAAGTGCCTTGAAGAACTTGTAGAACTCGTAATTGTCTTTTGTTGTTGTAGGAAGAAAGTGACGTATCCTTACAATTTCCGCATGTCGTGCCAAAGGAGTTTCCTTTGCGGACAAAAATATTGACCAGTGCCGCCCTCTCGCAATGCAGACGTGTAGTTTCCAAACATTAGAGGTCCCACAGCTTTGGAGGCGCTTACAATACGGATTGTGCGGTCAGCAAGTACAGGATCTGCACAAGCTTTTGCCCTGCGCTTTGGGACTTCAGAGAGCAATGTATCTTACAAGTCCTGAAAGGGAGGAAGCTGCAGCCAGTCCCGGACTCTCTCTCTTTCACGAAATTTTATAATCCCTATATAACCCCTA
>CAJNIZ010000591.1:5219-15585 GCA_905231905.1 Symbiodinium pilosum | reverse complement strand
TATATGATCCCTATATAACTCCTATATAACCCCTATTAGCTGAAGCAAAAAGGGCAGAGCCGAAGCACAAAGACGCTGACACATTCCGATTGTAGAAGCATATCGAGGGTTTAGGGTTTAGGGCTTAGGGTCCAAGACCTTGTTATAATGATTAAACCTAACTGCTTCCCCTTGTAGATACACAACAGAAGCCAATCCAAAACCATGGTCTAATTCTTCAGATCCCAAATCCTAAAGCCGATGCTACAACTGAGTAACGTCTTTTTGGTGGTTGAACCTAGTAAGATAATATTCCTTATATAAAATACTATACCCCAAAAGGAGGATATAATCTTACTCTATAATGGGTACTATAGTACCCCCAACTAAATAACTACTGAACTGACTTGCATGGGCGCCGAGTGTCGTACCAGTCCTTGGCCTCTGCAGCGTCCTGCTGCACACCAAGTCCCTGGTCTTATGTTAAATCCATGGGCCCCTACACGGTTTAGGGTTTAGGGTTTAGGGTTTAGGGTCCTAGCCCTGGATCCTTACATACCTATTTTTACCCTATATGTACCCTTAAGGCTCCCTAGAATGTCCCAAAACGGGCTAAGGGCCCATATTAAAGGCCCATACTTCTAACCAGAGACCTGGGAAGAGAAGGCTTGGGGTTTATGACCCACTTGGACTTTCCGACCATAAGTGGACCATAATAGGGTTTCCCAAAATTAGGTGTACCTTCTTTGGGGGTTCCCATAATAAGCATCATAGTATTTGGGGGTCTATATTGGGGTCACCTTATTCAGTGAGACTACCATAACTACAATTTAGGGTACACCAAGTTAGGCCGTAGGGCTTTGTTTCGAGCCATGGATATAATGCTATGGATTACCTGACCACCCCCTTCTACACTACTCTCTCTCCCTAGGCTCCCCCTTAATTACGCTTATTTAGGAAATCATTTCAGCTTAGAGAAGGAGAAACCTAAGGCTGTGAGGAGCAACCAGGAACTTAACCATCTCCTTGGCTTATGGTAGAAGGTTAGAAGTATGGACCCCAAATATGGGCCCTATGTATATAGTAAGTATATAAGGATCCCAGGGTTAAGGGCCCATACTAAGGGCACATGGTTTTAACCCTAGATATGGTCCCCCTCAAGTAGATATATTGGTATATAATATATTGGGGTTATATAGGGACAGTGGAAACGAAAATGGAAACGACTATGTTATATGGGGCTTTATAAGGGGATCCTTGGGGTTTCGGGGTATAGTCTCCCTTATGCAGATAGAATATGGCTTTGGGTATATTATAATAACATTCCCATTTACCCCATATTCTATCTACTTAAGGGATTCAATAGGTAATATAGGCTTATAAGGTGGACTATAGGGTTGGAGCGATATTAAGATCGAGATATAGCCCATATTCTATCTACTTAAGGGGGATTATTATATGAAGGCTGTATGAGTGCACATGCCGCTCGGCTTGCATGCATGCATACCGACGTCCACACATGTCCGTGATGACATAATGCGTAACATGTCCGTACGTGCTAATATGGCATGGACTGAGTGCGTAGAGACATATGAATACACACTTTGGCAGTACATGTTTACTTCCTTCAGCATAGCTTACATCGTGTTACATACATTGCATGTAGAGGTGGCTGTCGAACTTGCTTTTAAAAGCTCTACATACCCAGGGAGCCCAATATAGCTTAATTAAGGAATATACCCCAAATCATATTCAGGGTCCTACTATAATTTAAGGTATATCCCTTAATCAAGCTATGTTGGGCTCTCTGGGTACCCTAGACCCTAAACCCTAATCCTACACCGTAATCCTAAACCCTAACCGTAAAACCCTAATCCTAAACCCTAACCCTAAACCCTAAACCTAAACCCTAACCCTAAACCCTAAACCTAAACCCTATATGACCATCGCACCTCTGGAGCTCAAAGACTGCATCAGCCACTCATAGACACTATTTTTGAGTGACCCAACCCGCCATTCCTAAACTCTTTTTAGTGGTTTAGGGTTTAGGGTTTTAAGGGGGGTGATAGGGTTATATAGGTGTATATAGGGTTTGGGTTTAGGGTTCAGGGTTTAGGGACCCTAAACCCCAAACCTCAGGACATGTGGTTGAACAAAATTAGCTTCTCTTCCTCCATTCCCCAAATCATTCCAAAAAACCCTACATAACCCTACATAATCCCGAAAACCCAACAAACTGATATCACCCCCGAGAACCCCTAACCCTGGACCCTAGACCCAGCCTGCGCGCACATGGCGCCTAGGTTGCATTGGGCCGCCGCGTGCCCCTGCAGTGCAGCTGCCCGAAAGAGGCTTGCCGCCCGCAATAGATCCTTCCCCATGGCTTAGGATTTGAGAGTTGAGGGTTAACAGTTTTGGATTTCGGGTTTTAGGGCTTAGGGTTCAAAACATGGGTTTAGGGTTCAGAATGTAAGGTTTAGGGTTCAGGATTTAGGGTCTAGGGCTCAGGATTTAAGATTTAGGGTTCAGGATTTAAAGGTTTAGGCTTCAGGATTTAAGGTTTAGGGTTCAGGATTTAAGGTTTAGAGTTTAGGGTTCAGGGATTGCCCTCTCTCAGACCAACATGGAACCCACAAAGGGCCCGATGAAGACAACTGTCCTATGGAAATCGGGCTGTATAGGGGCTCCATGTTATTGTGGAGGAGGGTGGGCTTTAGGTTTTTCAAACACACGCCCTACATCCTTAACCCCTAAACCCTAGCCGCTAAGCCCTTAACCCTTCTGTATTGCTTTAGGGTTTAGGGTTTAGGATTTTGGGTTTAGGGTTTAGGATTTAGGGTTTAGGATTTAGGGTTAAGGATTTAGGGCTTAGGGTTTCAGGTTTAGGGTTTAGGACCTAGGGCTTAGGGTTTAGGAAGTCCATCCTTCAGTCTCCACATTGGCATCCTGCAGGCTTGGCTTATGAAACTCTCAGGCCAACCTTACTGGGAGGTTTAATTTCAGCCCTTTTAAGGGGTTAGAGCGATGTATAGGGTTTAGGGATTGGCGTTTGGGGCTTAGGATTCATGGGACTTAGGAATAACTTATAAGACTTATAACCTTACTTAACTCCAATACGGGCATTATAAGTGGGGCTGTAAGCCCAGTTGGAAGTAGCTACGAGGTCCCATGAACCTCCAGGTAAGGTTTACGGTTTACTGCAAGGGGATCCATGGGGGACTTTATGGTTCTACAATCAGGACTGTAGGGGCATGTTGTAGGGACTGGCAAAGAAATTGGAAGCCGGTATAGGATTTAGGGTTTTGAGGCTTACCTTTCGAAATCGATTGGACATGCGCCAACATTCGCATGCTCCTAAACCCTAAACCCTCGACCCCGATAAGGCCCCACGACTTAAGATCCGCATCTGCCGCGCATTGAGCAGCGAGAACGGTTCAAGCCCCCACAACACCCTAACCCTGAACCCTGAAAACCCTAAACTGCAAACCCCTACACCCAAAACCTAACCCTTAATCCCTAGACCCTAAACCCCAAACCCTGAACCCTAATCCGTAAGCCCCAAACCCCTCAACGCTAAACCCTACACCCTAAGCGCTGACACCGGGACTGCAAGGTGGCTCCTTCTCCACACCGGAACCCGTCAGCAGGGCTGAACCAAGGGCATACTGTGCCTGCTTTGATCAGACTTTAGGATGTAGGGCTTAGGGTTTTGGATTTCTAAACATGAACCATTTGACGAGCCAGCTTTTGAACACCGACGTTCTATTGCTTGTAAAAAAAACCTGCATGACCCTAGTATATGTACTAACATGCCATGATTTCCGTGTATAAGCTACTTGGGTTGTGCAAGGCTTTCAATATCAACTGTAGGGTCCCGGCTGAAGGCCACTCAGACTCTCCCTGCACCGCAGCAACCCTAGATTGTAGGGTTAATGGTTTAAGGTGAAATCGGTTTAGGGTACGGGGTTTAGGCGCCTCAAAGGAAATTGCTTTTACTTTTCCACGGGAATCCATCCCTACAGCCAACCTATGAAACGGTTCGTCAACAATCGTGGGCCGAGAAGTTTCACCAATTCCTTACCCTGTACAAACCCTAAACCCACCCTAAACCCTCAGCCCAAGTTCCTCAACCCTTGACCCTCCAACCTATACCCTAAACGGCCCTAAACCTACACTCATGGCTTAGGCAGCCCGCCTACAATGCAACTGGACCCCAGGACTCGCGTTCTGGAGGGGGCTGGCTGATATTTTAGGGCCTCCCAAGGCCTGCAGAATCTCCCAGGCTTGTCCCAGGCCAGAGCCCTTTCACGAATCTATAAGCTTGCAAGGCCTTCAGAAGCCTAAGGCTTCATGGCTCCCAAACACCTCTCGATGACTTGGGACAGCGGTCCCGGCACGTTCTCGGACATCTCTCAAGGCACACGTCCCGAAATGCCTGAGCCTGGACACTCCAGGACAAACGTTTCTTGAGGCTGTGGAACAAGGCAAAGTATTAGGTTTTCGTCGGATGGCATTTTTTTGGCGCCAGCACGCTCTAGATGAAAGGCCGCGAATTCTGGGTACAAAAAACTCGTTATTGCCGCTTCCTAGGGAATGCTACTTCCCTTGTGTTTGCACAATGTCTCGCGTTTGTCGTCGGCAAGCCTCTTGTCGGATTATGGGGTCCTGGGACTTGCGCATGTGATCTGCCAAACCTGGGACTGTTTTATTTGTCAAGTGGCCGGTCCAAACAGCGGCAAGACAGGTCTTCAGAGTGTGCGGGAGTAATTGAGTTGTTGTGTTGGCCATGATGGACTTAATTGAGTTTAGGTGATAAACCCCAATAGGAAAAGGTTAGGGTGGCTTGGCCGCCTGGAACGGCGGGGGTTGGGTTGTTGAGCAAGATAGACCGAATTGAGTTTAGGGAATAAACCTCCAACCGTGTAGGTTTGGGTGGTTTGGCTGCCTCAGACGCCACACACTGGGTGAACGTGTTAGATGGCCAGCCACAGTCGGCCCATAGGATCACTTCGCACGCAGCCATGCACCCTCAATCCTGAACCCTCAACCCTTAGCAATAAAGCTGCAATCCACAACCCTTAACCCAAAGCCCTAAGACCTCATGGCCTGGGCACTACCCACCGCTGCTGCCCGCTCAAGCAGCGATATGTCCATTGTGCAGGGTTGAGGGGGTTTGGGGTTTAGGGTTTAAAGATAAATGTGGGGGGCTATTTGAACTAGAGACAATGTTTCCCACATGATTACTGACCACGGGTTCCTCTTAGGGAATATATGAGGGACTAAACTGAACTACCAAAGGCACCCCTGTGTCCTCCCTCAACGGTCAACGCCAAACCGGAACCTTTCTTGGAAGTTCCCATATTATGTAATATGGCTATAGTCTAAGCTCTTTAGAGGGGGATGTATAAGGGATTATATAGGGGAGTATTCGAGGGGCTATTTAGTGGAATACTAAGAATTTAGGCTATAGCTCATATGAGGGTTATCAAAAATAATATGAATTTACAATAAGGCTCCTTGTCCTGGGAAAGGTCTGTTTTATCATGTGAGCCCTAAGATTTGGGGGGGAACAAAGGGGGACCTCTGCTGAAACATGTTCTGCTGAGAAATTCACCAAACACAGCTCCCTAATCCCTAACCCTAAACCTAATCTCTGAGTTGGAACTCACGACTTGGGGCACTACATAACGTGTGCTGGCTCGCTGACTGTTCGTTTGGAACAAATGTTCGTGTAGGGTCGAGGGCTTAGGATTTTCAAGCTAGGTAGGTATATGATGCAACACTAGCGTCGTGTAGGTGGCTAATTCTAGTGGACTATGGCATATCACCTGGTTGTAACTTGGATTTTCGCTACCCGTAGGTACCCTAGCAATCTCCATGTATTGCTATTTGATCCTTATATACGGGTGTATTTATGTATACATACATGAATTACACTCATCCCTCTGTGTATATATATATATACATATATGTATGCGTGTGTAGATGTAGCTCCCGACCTAGTTCTCAAGCCAGAACTGCGCATGTGACGCCATGTCAAAGACAACACGGCTTAGAGTTTAGGGTTTAGGCTTTATAGTCCCGCTTAACATGATAGAATATGGGGTATATGGGGATCTTACTCTAATATACCCAAAGCCATATTCTATCTACTTGGTTTTTAGGGATGCATGCTCTTTGGAACCAAGCAGTCGATCATTCCCTACACACGTATATAATCCCTGCATAAGCCCTAACCCTACATAATCCCTGCATAGCCCGCATATAAACCCTATTTAATCACTTTACAACCCCATACCCATACATAACCGATCCCTCTGGAACAAAGCGGTTAATCACAAGCCACGCTTGAGAAACAAATGCGAGGTTGACAAAAAGGGTGGTTCAGTTTTCGTGTAACCTGCATAAGTAGGGGCCGTGTGACATCTGGGCCCAGGGAAAAAAATTAACAACTAACCAACTGGTGAAGGCCGAGGGAAGACAGGTATTAGCCTCTCGAACAGCCCTACACCCTAAAGCCTAAAGCCTTAACCCTAAACCCTAAAGCCTAAACCCTAAAGCCTAGAGCCCTAAAGCCTTTTGACCCATGATCTCAGCCAGTGTGCAGCTGGTCCCGAAGCCACTTCATGGCCCGGCAAGCGAAAGGATAGGACAGCGACCCATGATCTTCTCCATCAACAACCTACTTGGAGGCCCGTCGGACTTAGTAACTACTTAGAACTGGGATTATAACTATAACCCTACTTATAATTGGGGTAACCCCTATAAGCCCATTTAGGAAAATTAAAAGTAGGGTTATAAGCCCAGTTATAAGTAGTTACTAAGGCCCATGGGCCTCCAAGTAGGGTAGGTTTGGGGGCCCAATACTTCTTATCGTTGATGGTTTCATAGGTTAGAGATACTTGGAGAGGGTCAGGGGGACTAAGCAAGTAGGTTTATAATGGTGGATTAAAGGGGTTTATCAACCTACTTACTAAGTCTCCCTGACCCTGCCAGTAGGGATTAAGGTCAATAAAGATGCCCTATACGTCCTGCACATCTTATCTTCTCTGGCTTTACAGGGCTGATATAGGTATGCAAGTAGATAAAGACCAACAATCCTATTTGCCCAACCCCCTAGACCCTAAACCCTAGACCCTAAACCCCAACCCCCTAAACCCTAAACCCTAAACCCCTGCAACCTCCACGGTCACTGACAGGTTGGGATGCCCTCGGCTCTCCAGAACCCTTTTGAAGTCCTGCAAGGTCTGCATCTGGGCCTCCTCCTCTCAAGAGGGCTCAGAAGGTGAGGTTAAGGAAGGGTTTAAGGGTTTGAGGTATAGGGAAGGTGGTGCATAGGAAATAAGCCCCCCAACATAATGGAGTCTACAATAGGGATCCTTTAACCCACCTAGCTTCCTCTCAGCTTTTGGGGCGACTGATCCTTTGAGCCACATGCAGCGTACACGCCAGCAGAAATGGGAGGTCTTGTCTTGCTGCTCTCCTCTTCCAGGCGGAAGAAAGCCTTGTCATCCCAGGCAAGTGATGGTGAGCCCAGGAGGAAGTAGTGGAAGACAGTTGATGCCACTTCATCCAGGATGGCATGGGCAACGCCGGAACCGCCAAAGGATTTGCCAATTAAAGCGCGCTGCTCCAGCGTGCGATAGGTAGCATCCACAAAAGGTACCACCGTCGATGCCAAGAAGCGGACGAAGGTAGTCGCGTGCCCCGAAACATCCTTAAGCGGCACAGCCCCAGGAGCACCCCAGGGGCTCTCCGCAGCCGTTGGCAGGTAATCCCTTGCCTTACTAGTGGCCAATAGGGAATAAGAGAATATAGTCCTATATCATCCCTATATAGTGTATTCCGTGTATTCCCTATACATCCCCTTTCTAGTCCTTAGATAACCCAATATTTAAGTCTATAATCCCTTCTTCCTATAATCCCTTCTTCCTACTAACCACCAGTTAGTTGCGCGTGTCGGGCGCAAGGCGTCCCATAGGCCTCTAACGTCCAGGAAGCCCTCCTAGGCTGTTCACCAGCCCACTTTGCAAAAGTATAGGATTTAGGGTTGTACTTTTTGTTCATGGGAAAAAACTAGGAACCCAGAAGCCCAAAAAGTATTGTCTAAATATTGCCACTGAACAACCAAGCGTCAGAATTTCGGAATTCTTCCTCAATGTCAGCCACTATGCCAACAACTATCAGATCAGGATACCAGGTTGTTCTCTTGAAGAAATGCTCAGTTCGAGCTGCGGTTGCCAGTAGAGGAAACAGGTAGGGCTCCGCATCAAGGGCATACACCACAGGATGACGAGTCTGTACAGCATCGGGCGTGCTGTAATGCAGCGGCAGGGAGACCATCAGTTTATACCTGGGTGATAGTTTACAGGCCCCAACAATGATTTATGAATATGTCGTCGTATACAACAATAAGGAAGTGGCTACTTATCCTAAAGACCCCAAACCCTAAACCCTAAACTGCCTCCCAGATACTTATGGCCCTGCGGAGACACCAGCCGGTGAGCACGGCAGGTCTCAAAAACCAGGGGGGCTTCAGGCACTGCGCTTCCACTTCGCCGCCTCCATCTTTCCAGAACCAAACCTACAACCACCTGGGTTGCGATGCGGGCTTAGGGTTGGATTTGGGGTTGGAGGTTTATAGGGTTTAGGGTTGAGGGATTAGGGTTCAGGATCTAGGGATCATGTTTTGGGGCTTAGGGATAATCGGGAATCAAACGGAAAATGAGAAATGAAGTGGAAACTAGTGTAAAAGGTTTCTTTGTAGCGGTAGCTTGGCTTAAGTTTGCTCTCCCCACACCCCAAACACCAAAAACTAAATCTTAAACCCTGAACCCCATAGCCCTAGACCCTAAACCCCCTAAACCCCTTTAACCCCCTAAACCCAGCCACACCCAGCGCTACGCCCGTTGCAGCGTGAAGCAGCGGCCGAGGCTCATTTGGAAGAGGCATTCGGTTGATGCTAAAAACCCGGTTTAGGGTTTAGGCTTTAGGGTTTAGGATTTAGGGTTTCGGGGTTCAGGGTTTAGGCTTTAGGGTTGAGGGTTGAGGTTATCACTTTGAAGTCTATTGTTTATTTGAGATAGCATATACCACAAATCCAAGATGAAATCTCCGGACATACCTGTTTTCAAGAAACTGTACCCAGCAGTTTGGCATGCTTACCCTTTGCAAGGGTCTCTAGGTAAGCAGGAAACTGGGGGAAGCGGAGCGAGATGCGGCAAGCGGAGCTGTAAGAGCTTTGTCCCGACTTGGGCTTCATCCTGCCCAATTTGCAAACCCTAAACCATAAACCCCAAGCCCTAAACCCTGAACCCCAAGCCCTAAACCCTAAACCCCAAGCCCTAAACCCCAAACCCGAAGCCCTGGACTCCAAAACTTAAGCACACGAGGCCAGAATATGATTGCAAAACATTCTGAAAAGCTTGCTTCTTGTTAGTAGGGAACATAACGATTGAAAACAAACTGGAAACTACTTCTGGCGGGTTTTCTAAAACAAGGGCACCTTTTTGGGGTCCCCATAATAAGAATTAGAGTATATTGGGGTCTACGCTGGGGTCCCCTTATTTAGGGGAACTACCATATTGCTGATGATTATGTATGGGGCCACTGTGGGCATCCATTCCTCCATTCTAAGCCTGAAACCCTATGCTATGGGTATACATTTTATTAACAGCCGATAACCAGGAGCTCGACACGACCTGAAGAACGGAACGCTCCCTTTATGGGGATGATAACGGATATATAAGGTTGTATGGGATTATGTAAGGGCATGAAGAAGTTATGTAGAGTTTAGGGCTAGCGGAGGTCATATATCATCAAACGTCCTCCTCAGCCATCTACGAGCGGTTCAAGGTTGAGGGTATTCCCATGATACGCAGAGTTTAGGGTTTAAGGTTTAGGATTTAGGGTTCAGGGTCTAGGGAAGCACGGAACGCCAAGATGGGCCCTACAAAGACAGCCATCCTTCATGAACGAGCTTTGTAGGGTCTCGTGCGAGCTTGGAAGAGTCTGAATTCTGAAATGTTTAGTGTAAAGCCTAAACCCTGAACACTAAACCCTCTACGTCCCTATGAATCCCTATGTACCCGTTTGAAATTGCCGCTTGGAGGTTTTCAGCGTTGTCATAACCCAGTTCACCCGGATACACCAAGTGCGGGGCGCAAAACCTAATCCCAAAACCGTAAACCCAAAATCGTTCCCTCCTGCGGAGGACGGAGGAAATCTGGCAACACTGAAGATCCCGCAACTCCTCGTGTGTAAGGGGCCTAGGTGGCGTAAGATGTCCTCCATCCACAGTCTGCACCCTTGCAGGCAGGCTCAGGCAGATTTTCAAAACTTCTAAACCCAAATCTTTAGTCCCCAAACATCCCCAAACCCTAGACCC
>CAJNIZ010000590.1:11481-31495 GCA_905231905.1 Symbiodinium pilosum | reverse complement strand
CACTTTTTCTTGAGCCACAGTAGAGCGGAATACATGTTCAGTTTCAACAGTTTAAGGTTCTGGATTTCGGATTTAGGGTTTAGGGCTTGGGGGTTTGGTGATTTTCGGATTTAGAGTTTGGGTTCTAGGGATCCGTGCGCGAGGCTTCTCGATGACACTTCTCCAACTGGGGGTCGCTTGGTTGGGGGCTTTTCTCAGATATATGAGGCTTTTTACACTCAAAATTGCCACCGCAAAAAAATGCAGATGCCAGCTGTCTGTGAGGGCTTTGTGAAAGCAGTCGAGCAGAAGTATCGTCAGAAGGTCGAATTGCGGGCTTTGGGGGTGTCTGAAGTATGGCTGCCGGATTGGGAAGGCAAGGTGGAACATGTTGATGACTGGGTTTGGGGATATAGGTGGGGCTCGCAGGATCCATCACCTATACGTCTGTGGACCTTCTTTCTGTTTAATGGCGAGCTGCTTATTCCTTTCGTGCTTGTGAGAGGAGCCCTTGCCCATGACATGTCTGGCGACGTCCGGGTTTCGTATGGGTTCAGCAAATTCAGGGTGTAAGTTTCACGCTTTAGGCTGTACAGGGTTTGGATTGTCATGAGACATTCTGGAAGCGTGGCCGTGCGCGCTCCCCCCGAACAAAACACGCACGACGACATTCTTCGGGCACTCCGACAGCATGTTGGGAGACCGCAGGCTGCAAAATACAGCCACTGAAATCTCGAAGAATGTGAGCGTGGCGGGGCAGCATTTCTTCCGCTTGCGAGCTGATGAGCTTCTGGACTTTGAGTGCTGTTCTAGCGCAGGTCTAAGACCCGCGGATACTGAATCTTGCTCTCTACTTCGCACGACCCTAGGATTCCTTCTGGTGAGGGAACATTGCGGAGGCTTACAATATAGGGTTATAATGTCTCACTCTTTTCTGTGGCCCTCCAGACGCGCAACCTGCTTTTCGCATCGGATCCATAGGATGGTCGCATCTTTACCAGCTGCGCTGGCAACAGATGTATACCAGAAATGCAGGCGTCTGCGCTGCCCGGCTCAGAGATCGTCCCCCACTCAAACCAGGGTCATAATCGAATTCATACAATGAATACAATCCTGGATATCTTCGGTTGCGCACAAATGCTTCCACCCCGTCAGTGGTTACAGGTTTTAGGCTGGTTCCAAAAAATTGAAAGTTCCCCCTCCGAGCTTTTGCATCCAAGCCATCACGAATCACCATGCCCTAGCTACCGCAACTCTGTACAAGTCAAGCGTTCGAGGTGCAACTGCTCTAGCATCTACACTTCGCGAAAGAGTGGAGCATTTGTTTATGAAGTCTTCGGGCATCTGGCACGAAAACGAAACTGGGTTCAAGGCGCAGTGTTTCTTCAGAAAGGCCTGCTTCATATCAAGTACCACGTGGCACAGCATATGAAATTTCGGATTGTATTTGAATCTTGGCAGGCGCATATTGTAAGCCAAGCCAGCACACCTCGTAAAAGATGCCAGCATCTCAGTTGCATGTCGCAGAATCCTCTCCAAACGCAGTCGCGGAATGAACAAGCCCGAATGGTACAGCAAGCTCATGAACTCGTCGGTGTGATATAAGCAGTTGGCAATCTCTTGAAGATAAAGCCTTACATCCCTTTCCACATTCATATCGGAGGTCAGGACCTGCTGGAATTTCCATGCGAGGTACCTCAAAACAACCACCGTGTCAGCCCCTTTGAACCAGGACCTAGGTTGCTTATCACTAGGATGGACATACATAAAACTTATACACACAACATATCATATAGAAGATCCATTCCATCAACAATTCAAGTTACCCAGTAGGGAAGTCTGCGCTGGAACTCCAGCTCAGCAAAGTTCGCGTCAGGCCAGTCATGTGGAGGTACAGATCCCTTTCTGCCGCAAAAGATTTCATCTCGGCATAGATGTGCTCCAAGCATTTGACAGCACCAGTCGCATGCGAACCAGAAAGATTGAAGTCCAATAGGGTTACCTTACATGGCTTAAGCTTGAGGGCTTTAAAAATTAGAAGGGTTCCCGGTAGGCATTCCAGTGATCATCCTCATAGATCATTTCCCCAAAACCGAGCATGGAACAGTTTATACATAACTATTATACAAAGTCAAACTCCAAGTCAAACTCCAAAAAACAGCCTTGAATAAGCTAGGCATCAATCGCCGACCCAGCAAGATCCGCGTGAACGCCCTTATGGCAAGTATGAAAGATGTCCACCAAGTAGAATTGTGGTTTCAGCCCAGGTTCCATGGGGATCTTTCTTGTAAGTCCAGATTCTTGGGTTGGCTTCCAAGGGAGTGGCGAAGAGCCAATTGTAGCAATCCACGGCGCAGTTGTGAGGTCATGATGGTGCCACTCCGGGCACTCAGAAGAATTCGCCAAACATAAGTGGCAAATTCCATGTCCAAAAGGGTAAGCTTCTCTAGCAAAGCTGCGATCCAAACGACCTAGCTTGGATAGTGCAGGCCAGTCCCCCTTTAATCCTACAACCGCCAATCGAAGCTCGATGGTGCTGCCTTCATGCTGGATGCGGAGGCCGGAGAAGCATGTACTCCAGTCATCAGACCATTGATTGATTAGCTCGTTCAAGCATGTTGCGTCTTTGCTATAAAGCTTTTTCGGGACCACCGTGAAGAGCTGCCTGGTTTTGTAAGTATTGCCTCGAAAGTTCATCTTGACAGGCTCTGAAGTTGTGATTTCGTCCTCAGCCTCGCATCCATAGCCAAGCACCGGCTCGGATCCAAGCACCATGATTTGGCCCTTTTTAAAACCCCTACCTTCGTCCGCAAGCAGATACACAGGAATTATATGTTTCCAGGATTCTTTGGGTAGTCTGTAGACTGGATGCTGCGGGCGCAAAGGTCGCAACTTTTCCCAAAAGATTGTTACGCATGATAAAGGCTGGCCACCAGTGAGGTTACACAGCTTTCCATTGTCTGCCAGGGATTTGACATAGCTGCTCGGGAAAATCACAGGGTGTTTGCAATCAAGCCCAATATCAATGTCAGTCACTTCCAGAGCAGCCATGATGGTTGGCACCAATTCCATAGCCGCTCGAGTTCCACTAGCAGAGTGCCTAGTAACAAAAGCACGATGCATGTTCTGAACCAGCTTTGCAGATGGAAGCTGTACTGTAGAGTCCTCCCCAAAGGTTGCTGCCACTTCGCATTGAATAGCATGGGCCATCTCGGCAACCATCTCATGAGAAACCTTTGATGCAAAGACCACTGCTTGTCATCAAACCCCTATAAATATTTTAATGCTTCCACGACCCTTTTGTGGCCCAGGCTGAGATCAATTTGGGATTCCATGGTGACGAGGCGCAAGTCTCCATGCAGCTACACTAGTTATCCCGAATTCAACAATTTTATGGGACCCAGTGCAAAGCCAGGGGGCACCTTTGGTTAAGGCTTTAGCCAACGCATATCCAATAGGCCCACTGCTCGATGATCTTGCACTTGCCGCGCTAAATGTAGAGCTCGAGGACAAAGTACCTGCGGGGGTTACAGTCAAGGGGTTACGTGGGTTTCGTTTTCCATTTACAAGACAGGTGGAATTATCAAGGGTCGGCTTGGGGACTTGGGTTGAGTATTTGGTGGGAGGATGTGGCGATGCAAGCTGCTGCAGTAAAGCGCATGCATTCATATGCATTCTTTGTGACAGCGATGTGCTCTCGAACGCACGGCACGTGCAATGCACATGGTCCCCTAGAGACTGGCAGAGTGACTAAAATCACTGCAGGCCGATCTATGTACCCAGCAATCATGATTGCACGATTGCAAAACACTTGGGAGGCCCTACTTCTTCTTGGCCTTCCCTTTGCTCTTGGCGGCTGCACGTTTCGGAGCCGCCTCCTCAGGTGCATTATCCGCCGCCCCGCGGCCCTTAGCACCCTTCTTGGTGCCAGCTTTGGCAGTCAACACAGTCCTGGGCAGGTTTGAGGTTATGGGTTAGGAAATTGAGGGATAAGTGTGGATTTCAGCATCTAGCTATAGCTGAGGGCATGTCGTTCGGATTTTTTTTCCTCCATGGTCATCCGCGAAACCCTGACACACACACACACATGTCCATGTTTCGCAGGAATTCTTGCACTAACCACCTTGAATTCAAACTGCTAAGCATGAGACAGCTTATTCACGGAAGCCACCAAGCTCGCCAGCTTCCTGAGAATAGTGTGCAGGGATTGGAGGACTGCAGCGATATGACATTGGGATCTACATGCTGCAAAGTAGCTTGCCATCAATCGTTTCATCAGAATCGCGCGCTGACTTGATGTCGGCAATAGCATCATGCTTGTTGTCCAATTCCGCCATTTGCTTCTCCAGCTTACTGGCATGCCTCACCATGGCAGCTACTACTATTACGTAAAGTACCATATCAGCTACACAAACTCGAACTTGTATTGTTGAATGTGCTCAGCCCACAAATGCTCGAAGAGGATCAAGACCCCACTCGGAAAACATCCTTCATAAATCAGTGGTAGGGTTTAGGGTTGAAGGTTTATAAGGGTACATATATATAATAGGGTTTATAGGGTTGTAGGGCTCCAAGTCCGCAATCTATGAGGATGACATGGATACCCAACAAAAAAAGACATATTCTAATCTCGCTAGACCACTCCCCAGCACCAACCTCAAGGCAGCGTTGGTAAACCTGCTTGCTCTTCTTCTGCTGCTTCAGGATCTCATCCAGAACCTGCGGTACGCCATCCATGTCCTGCAGGGAAAGAGGCCCACAGAGTTCAGGGGGATTTCAGATTTCAGGAATTCCAAGTGTTATAGGATTCGAGAGTGTAGAGGATTATAGACATTCAATATGAGTGCGTGTAATCACCATGGAGGCCTCATCTGGCATTTCCTCTTCAACCTCATCTCGCTTACGCTTCGCTTTCCTGCCTTTTGGCTTTGGCTTGGCGCGTGACTTTTTGGTTTGCGGCGACTCACTGGGGGAGTCATCTCGGTTCTTGTCTGCATCCTCTGAGCCACTCTCATCATTTTCATCATCATCGCCATCATCATCGAAATCCTCACCATCACTAATGTCCGAGGGTGGCGCAGCACCACCCCTTGATGTTGCTGGCCGTGCAAGTCCCAGGGGCACTTTCTTGCTTGTACCCTCTCCGAGTTGTGTCTGCCTTTTCAAGGATTCCTTGTCCTCCTCTGTGCGTGTACCTGTGTACTTTGTGTCCACCCAATACCAAAGCAACTTCTTCTCATACTTGTCCTTCCTGAGTAAACATACTCAATACACACGAGCACATATATGCTTTCATGGCCCATGCAAAGCTAGGAGGCGTGCAAGATGTGCGTTGCTTTGTTCTCTGGCAGCAGACAGTACTTGCGAATTGCCCTGCGCCTCGTCCTGAAAGGATTATAAGAAAGTTGAACACATGTACTCATGATTTGCACCTCGAGAACTTGAGTTCGTCGATCATCATCTGATCCGTGTAGAATCCAGATTGGACTTCGAACTTGTTCGAGCGGTTCTGTTCATATTCGTGGCTCACCCTTTCCACGAAAGATTCCTGCGAGTGCATGAGGACTATATAGAAATTACTACATTAAGCACATGCATGCATGTTTGGGGAAGAACTGTGACGCAGCATCATGGTCCTTGTCACCTGCACACTCTATCAAAATCTTGGCCAACTCGCGCCGAGCTTTTTTCCCTTTTGCCCAAAGTTTGTGAATTGCTTCAGGGACACTGAATTCTTTCCTTTTGGATCCACTTATCATTCGCCTCACCCTTGCCTCGTACTTTAGCTCCTCCCTTTCCTTCAACTTCAGGGCCTTGTAAGCACATGCAGCTATAACAATAGAACCCCATGGATACGAAGCACCAATAATTCTTATAAGTGAAATTAATATTGCGGATAAGCTGCCATTGCAGAGAGTCGGGCTCGCTTGGGTGAGCACAGACGGGACGGCTGGGATCTAGCACGCTTCTTTTCAGGGGCTTTCTCAGGGGATTCTGACATGGTGCCATCCGGACCAGCAAGGATCGGCTTCTTCGGACTAGATTTCCATGGGGAACGCTTCGGCATGGATGGGGAGCGCTTCGGAGTAGCCTTCTTTGGGGAACGCTTCGGAGTTGGGGAACGCTGTGGAACTGGGGAACGCTTCGGAGTTGGGGAACACTTTGGAGTAGCCTTCTTCGGGGAGCACTTTGGAGTAGGCTTCTTCGGGGAACACTTTGGGGCAGGCTTCTTCGGAGAGCTCTCTGGCTCTGGGGCCTTCGCAGGGCTTAGGGGCTCGGGCTCATACGGGTCCATGCAGAGGGAAGGGCCTTCAAACACCTGGCTTCCCTCGTACTCAGTTGGTGTGATGGGCTCCTGCAGGGCAAGGTCCATATGAAGGTTAAATCACGCAAGGAATATTGCACATGTATTGAGCATGGCTTTTCATATGACACAGCATCAGCCTCCAAAATCAGCTTGGAATCCTCAGCCTGAGCGCTAGCATCCTTAGTTACAAATCCAAGGTATAGGTTTTGAATTTGCAAAAGTATCCTCGCAAAAATCACCTGCTTGCAAACCATGGCTCTTTGTTTTCACTCAAGTACTTTTCCAGGTTGCTTTTCAAACTTGCGGGGCTGAGCAGATCGTCTTCAGAGTCATCATTGTTCTTCTGCATTCGCCTACGCTTAGCCTTAGCCTTTTCCCAGGCGCTCCAAAGTAGGCCCAGGAGGTAGACATTTGGTTATGACCACAAAAAATGGGGTCAAAGGCAGATGTAAGGCCAACGTTCACGATTTGAGGAGTCATTCCTAGAAGACAATTTCTTGAAAATCCGATAGTCCTTGCCCATTAAGGCCTTGTAACTATAGGACCCCTAAACCTTACACCCTAAACCCTAAACCCTTTTCGGGGGTCTAAGTCTAGAAAAAATACCTGCATTGGGCCCCAAAATCTATAAATGTTTTCTACATTAGGCTATTTGGAGTAAACCCTAGACCCTAAACCCTAAATGGACCCTAAGCCCTAAGCCCTATACCCTAAACCCCTAAACCCCAAAACCCTCAACCCTAAGCCCTAAACGGACCCTAAACCCTAAACCCTAAGGCCCTAAGACCTAAACCGCGTGTTAGGAGATTCAGGATTGAAGGGCTACAGGTTGCGGGAATCAAGTACTGAATCTTGAACTCCCAACGTGCCCAGCATTTGATTTTTTCTAATCGCGGCTGAGACGGATGAGGTACCTCGTGAGCAATCGCTCCTCCATCGCTGTGGATGGCATGACCACTGCAAGTTTCTTCCACTGATAAACACAATCCTCGTCCATAAACGAATGGAAGCTACGTGGGTTGATGCAAGTGCGCTCCATGTCCTCCTGGAGGTGGAGAAACACCTTGCCAGCGTATTAGAACTAGATCACACTAGATCCCAAGGCCTGAGGGTTGTCGCGGTTTGGAACACCCTAAACCCTTAAAATCAAAAGAATGTACATGATGCTAGCCCAAAGTCATGGTGTTTCGGCAGCACCTTCCACCGAAGAATACCAGATGATGAGGCAAATCTGGATAGCGCTGAGATGATTTCCAAGTGCTTGCGTCCGTGCGCAGCAGCACTTGCAGCTTGGGCTTGCGTCAGGTAGCGGCGGTCTGCCACCTCAAGTTCGTGAAGCCACAGGACCATGGTCCTGCTCGCCAGTGATCCCATCAGCAGCTCTTTGTCCTCGCGACAGCTCGCGTCAGATGCCAGCTTGTCGTGAGCGCAATTGTCCAAATACACAATGAACAGCCTCGTGCTCCATGCTTTCAAGCTCAGAGACGCGTAATCGCCTGCATCCGAGCTGCGGTCATGCAGCATGCCTTGCATCAGTATGGGTACTGAATGCCTTCGTGGAATATATGCAACAACTAATACACATTGCGTTCTAGTTTGGCATAGTTCGGGAAAACACAAAAACCGTAATCACCCTAAAAAAAACCCTAATCACCCTAAACCCTCAACCCTAAACGTGTCGTTAAAGACCAACACAGCCTTTACCGCTCCCGCCTACGATTGGGGATGATTAGGGCTTGTAAAGGGGTGTCTAATCTGAATCAAGAAGCTCAATCTTGGGCGTCTGTGACTTTGCCCACTGGCGGAAGCCCACGCTAGCAGCGCGCAACGCAGTCGAAACATCGGTGCTTCCCCAATATCCTCGGCTAAGGGACCCCCTTGTAGTGGTGTTTTTTTGGATTTCTTGCTGGTTCCGGGTATTACACTAGCTGGCGCTCGCTGGCACTGCAGTGTGTTGTAGGGTATTAGGGTTTAGGTGATTAGGGATTAGGGCTCACATTTAGTGAGCCTTTAGGCTACATAGTAATTAATTCTCCCCGAACCCAGCCCCGCAAGTCCTCACAAACTAAACCGCAAACAAAAACTAGTTGCACTCCGCCACGTCTCCAAGCTGTATCAGTTTTTCAAGAAGTGCTCCATTCAGGGTCTGGCAGATTCCCAGGTTAACCACATGCATTGAACACCACTTTAGCTGGTCACTCGGAGAGAAGCCTGTTAAGGCAATCATGGGGTTCGGCAGGGTGTCTGTCATACAGTTCACGATGATGTTGGGGTCGCTGCGCCGTGCAAAGGAGCGGAGGAGATTGCGTGACCACCTACAGGGTGCATTTTTTCCTGTTATTCGTTGGTATGCTCGTGTAAGGACGACTCTAAAATAACTAGATTAATAAGCAGACATCACCCAGCCGAGAAACGAGTGAGGACCTGAATGCGTGGCCTCGCAGACGTGGCACGCTTTAAGTGACCTCCACTGCCATGAGGCTGTAAGACCCCACACCTCCTTTGCCCACTTCCAGTCACCACGGTGTTCCACCACCACAGCTGGGCGACCTTCAAAGGGATCTGCAAATGAAGCTAAAACGGTTACTGTTAATCATGTGGTTTCATTGTAGCCCTGTACGGGGGCTCAGGAAGGAAACGCAACAAAAACAACCGCAATCATGGCCATGGCCTCTGGCTGGACCTGTGGCGGCGATGAGCTGCCCGGCCTTCTTTCGCCTAGACTCTGGTAGGGGTTCTCCAAAAGGGTCGCGTTCTGGATACCGACCTCCAAAAAGGACCTGATAATGTCAAGAACCTCTACCCTGGGGCTCCATGTCTATAAATAATATTGGGCCCCAATGTCTATAAATAGTACCTACATTGGGCTATTTGGAGCTCCAGGGTATATGTAACACATACATACCTACATTGTAGGGGCCAATTTTGCACCAGGCTACATTCAAGGACCAAGTGAGGCATTTGTAGATCGGCTGAAGGGTCTTGTTGCCAGCAATGCACAAGTACTCGCGGATGCTGCACAACGGGTACCGCTTCATTTCCTCTCCTGCAGTTGTGCAGAAATCTCATGAGCACTTTGCGTCATAGGGCCTGTTCCTTGAAAAATGTAACCCCTACCCCTGTTTCCTACAAGAATGTATTCCCCCTAAAAAACCCTGCTCTACATGCACTACCCATTGTGGAATAGGACGGTGGTTGGGGTTTTAGTAGGCCAGGCACCAGAGCTCACGTGGAGAATCGCATTCATAGTGAACAAGATGAGCTTTTCCCCGGCTTTGTTATATCGGGCATCGTCCCCCCATAATCCAAGCGGCATCGCTCCAACAGCTGCAGGTTTCTTGCCAGAGTGCGCCTCGATATGGCGCCAATAACGATCGATCGCCTCTTCAGACACTCGAAGGCGGCCGCTTTCCTTGGGTTCCCAAAAATTGAATCTACCGTACCTTGTTGGGGGCACCTGAAATGGGAATCATGTATTATTTGGCTGCATTTTGTAGGGAAGGTGTATTCCTGAACAATGTTCTGTATGACCCCAGTGGGGACTGTATATTGCTGCGAAAGAGTAATCTCCGCCCTTTCAGATACAATCTACTTGGAGGGTCAGGGGGCCTTAGTAAGTAGGTTAAGAAAGGGGATAATTAGGGTTACTCATGTGTTTCAGGGGTAAGTAACTTACTAAGTCCCCCAGACCCTCCATGTATCACCCCGCTAGAAGAAGGTTCTCCCAATTACCATACCATATATAGAATGGGGAAGCCCAATAATGTTGTTCTTGGAGGGTGTCAGTATAGCTACCAAAGGTAGAGCAAAGCTGCCACCCAAAAGCCGTACAACTCGTGTGGCAGAATTATCGGGCACTGATAGCGGATTTCAGACTTCCGGTCAGCGGGATCTCGAATCGGTACTTGCACATAGTAGAGCTCCTTAAACACTGTGAGTCAGGCAGATTTTGAACCCTAAGCCTGGAACCCTAAACCCTAAACCCTAATTATAAACCCTATGCCCTAAACCCTACATAAAATCAAAGCCGTCCAGTTTGCAAAACCAGCTGCGAGGGGTAATTTCAGGGCCCTGTTAATGTCACGGGCAATGTTTTGCTTGTGCTGCCCAAATTTGCCAGCCTTTGCAATCTTGTGGGTCAACTCGCTAGCTCGACCCCCTGACTCACGAATCATAGCTGCAGCGCTCGCTTGGAGAGCTGCTGCAGTGGATTCCTAGGCATACGCAAGGGATTTAGAAAATGCTGACTCAGGCCAAGTTGTTATAATATATGTTATAATGCAGGCACGCTACACCCGAGCCAATGCTTCGTAGCAAATGGTCCGCAAAAGCTGCATCACCTGCGAAGCGCAGATGCTTCCATGCTTCATGACTTGGGAGCCACTGCACGTGGTGCATTCTTTGGATCATGGATTGGAGGTCGCTGAGAGGTTCCATTGTCAACTAGCTAACTTCGAAGCACGGGCATGGCATGGAGTTACCTTGGGTTGGTCAGCTCTAGCAGGATATCGATAGGATTGAAAGTGGGTTCGGGGACACATTGCAATGTCAACATGTGAGTCTAGTTCTAGAGGTCTCTTCTAATGATCAGCCCTGGACCCCCTCTCCCGAGCAATGCACTCTAACCCCCGAATAATCAATAGCGAGGATTATTACGGGGTGGCTAATAAGGGGGTATTGGCAATGAGCCGGACCCCTTATAGTCTAAGGCCTCCACTATCTCTCTCTCTCTCTCTCTCTTTCTCTCTCTCTCTTTAAATTGCCTCTTTCTCTGGTTCCGATTTGGGCCTGTACGTTGGTTATTCTCACACACACGCTCTCTCTCCCTCTCTTCTCTCTACAAACCTGAGGGCGGCATTTTCAGCGTCCTCCTAGCCGGCGTGTCTAAGAGCCTAGAATAGCAATGTCCATCGCACATGGTACGACTCAGTTGGCAGCAATCAAGCCTCGCTCGTTTTATGTAGTTCCAGATTCCTAAGATCTTGTGTGCACTGGACAGCTCTCACAAACCAGGCTGGCACACGAGCCATTGCCATCGATCCTCACTTTGTGGCCCTACCCTTAGCTTTAGCCTTGGCTTTGCCGGAGGCCTTCGGAGTAGCTTTGGATTTGGCAGCGCAATGCATCTTTACATGCTTACTTGCGGTCTTGTAGGAACTCAGGGCCGCATTGGCAGCAAACAGCGCATTTTCCAAGTTCTCGCCCTGCTCCTGCAAGGCGAGCTGGTCCTTCCCAGGGCACTGCTAGATATTTGGCCATTGACAGCTGTAGCCTACTCTTCACGTTGGTCCTGAAGCTCTTCGACGCAACGTTTGATTGCCGAACCATGCGTAGCCATAGAGGCCACTAAGGCATCTAGCAATTCTGGCTGCCTCAGCTGCTCTACTTATTCCCCCATAGCCAATCGGAATGCACAGTAGAAAGTGATTATTGCAAGCAAGGAACACACTGTTCTTCGAGAGACGGGCTTTGTAGGACTTGATCTCCAACAGAGAGGCGTTACACGCAGACACAGCCTCATGGCACGTGCCAGTAAATGTTTGATAGGCTGAGAGGGCACAAGGAAAAATGACAACAAACAAATAAGGATCATCAAAGCAACTTTGTTCGCAAGCTGCTCAGTTGTTTTCTTCTTCACCTCTCCCGCTGTCTGGCGCGGTTTCTTTGCCTTTTCAGCATCTTCCACACTGGGGCCCCCAGCCTCATCAGGACCCGTGGCGCCTACATTACCTTCACGAGTATACTCGATCTGGTGCTTCTCGATCTCTTCCTTAACCAGCTCACCATCCACCCAGCACTTGAACAGCCGCATAGCCTTGCCAGGCGAAACACACGCATGTTTCTGCTGCATCTTCCTAGGCTTGGCCTGGTTGCCGGGGAAGTCTGGATGATCTTTGCAAGTGGCAGCATCACCAGCCTGGCACGGCTGGTTGAAACTCGTTTGGTAAGTAACGGGCTTGGTTTGATTCATTTTGGGACCCGTGCTGGTTAGGAGGAGCTTTAAACTAGGGTAGGTTATGTTGGGAGAGATTTCAAGGACATGAAGATCAGGTTTGCAAGCTTTGCTTATTCGGGTCTTGGGGCATGTGTACGATTGCACTTTCACCAGGAGTTTTGCTCGAAAAGGCTCCATACAGGCATGAGTGAATGGCAAGCGCACCCCAAACTCCCAAACGCATGGCCCAAAATCAATTGAAACAATCCCAACCTCATACCCCAAAGCCTGTACCCCAAGTCTTTACACTTGAAACCTTAAACCGTGCGATGCTCCCAAGAAGCAGAGTAGCCAAAGTAGACTTAACGAAATGGGCTTCAAACAGGACCTATATACCCAGACCTGAACGACCCTAAACTTCCACTTTTGCAGTTAATGGCTCCCATGGCTACCCGCAACTACTTACCAGCATCTGCTCCCTGCCAAGTCGACCCGATATGTTCGGCCCAACCTGCAACAGCCCGCATGACGACAATGAAAGTACATCAACTCTAACTCGTTTAAGGAGCACCTTGATTTGCCTGAATTCGAATGCTTGAAACCTTTGCAAGGTTAGACACGGCTGCTATTGATGGCGCCTTCTCCTCTATGAGGGAATCCACCAGTTGCTCGTCCTCGTAAATCTTCATCAGCGCCTGCAGGCTTAGGGTCTGGGGTTTAGGGTTTTAGGGTTTAGGGCTTTAGAGTTTGGGGTTCAAGATTAGCTAGAGCTGGAAGCTGGCAAGGCTTCTTAGATCACTATACGTATTTGGTATCACCCCACCCATCCTCCCAGAATCCCTTATCATTGAACTTGTTACCTGCTTATCTTCCTTCGCTCGCCACCGGCCTGTGTCCCTCCGAGGCAACAGCCTTCCAGCCCGTCTTTAAAGAGGTCAGGGTAGCTCGTGGTGGGAAGGGCCAAGGCCAGGACAATCGCGGTTTTGGTTAATGCACCACCCGAAATGGATCCAAAAGGACGCAGCTTTGGTTTTAGCACCGCCCCAAGAAGGGTTTGAAGGGGTCAAAAACGATGTGGTCTTGGTTAAAGCACCGCTCGAAGGAGCCCCGCTGGACCCAAATCCTAAGCCAGAAAGTCCGATTTGGTGGCTCCTGCGATATCAGATGAACCTGGCGAGATCCCTTGTTCCTGCTGCTGCTGCTGCTGCTGCTGCTGCGTGGGCTGCTGCGACTCCTGTGGGGCTCCTGCGACAAGGCATGAACCTGGCGAGATCCCTTGTTGCTATGGCTGCGCGGGCTGCTGCGACTCCTGTGAGGCTCCTGCGATAAGGGATGAACCTGGCGAGATCCCTTGTTGCTGCTGGCACTGCGCGGGCTGCTGCGACTCCTGCGGGGCTCCTGCGATAAGGGATGAACCTGGCGAGATCCCTTGTTGCTGCTGCTTCTGCTGCGCGGGCTGCTGCGACTCCTGTGGGGCTCCTGCGGATGAGCTTGGCAAGATCCCTTGTTGTGGCTCCTTCTGTTGCGCGGCATCGTTTGCATGGTCCGGCAGCTGCAACTGCTGCGGGGCTCCTTCAACAGTTGGGGGGTTTGGCGAGATCCCTTCCTGTGGTTCCTTGCCCTGCGGAGCTCCCGCTGGGTCCTTGCCTGCCCAATCCTCATCAGCATCTCTTCTGTCCTGAGGTGTGTTGATAATTGACTTACACCGCCAATTCGTCCAGTGAGGTATGCTGATTTTGCCTACTTGGGAGATCATGTGTTTGAGAATTGTTGTCCTCAACAGAAAGCTCAGCCTGGAGTTCTTGCACCAGCTCATCAATCCCAATTTCATCCTCTTCCGCTATGGTATCAGCCTGGGTGTCCGCCATCTGCTCGGCATGGAGTGCTCTTGCCTGAACAGACCGGACGGTAGGGATGGACAAGCTGCTTGTAATAAAAAAAATCAAGCGCACCAGCGCCTGTCTCACTACTGCTGGCGTAGCAGCAGAGGTCGCAATAGAGGCCACACTTCCAGCGCGGGGTAGTCCCATAGGGAATTGCGAAGCATCGCCTGCGTGGCGCGAGGAATGTGTGAGGCAAATACGCTTTGTCCATCAACATCTCCAGCATTAAGTCAAGTGGCTTTCGAACAGCTTTTTGGGGGTTGTCCACGCTGGTCCTTTCGAATGCTTTGCGTCGGGAGTCTTTGCGCTTGGGGTCTGGAGGCTGACGGTGCTGGGGCTTGGTCTCTCCCTCTCGCGCTTGGTGGGCTGCTGGTGTGGTGTAGCTCCCAGACCAGGCTGGGGAGAAGAAGAGGTTTCCATTTCCACTGGGCCACGTGGCTTCGAGGGAGTGCCCACGGGGTCGGCACTAGCTGGCTTTACTGACGGCTCCGCCACTTGCTTTGCGGCAGGTTTGGCAGAGTTTGGGAGTCCGGCTGCTGCCACTGTCTTGGCAAGCTGCTTTCTTCTCCTCGCATTGGCAAGGGCCGCCTGGGCCGCCTGAGGATTTGCAAGAGATTTCCACAAATTTCGACGATTAAGTCATGACCCTAAACCCTACACCCTATGCCCTATGCCACTAGGCACTGAACCCCTAAATTCTAAACCCTAAACCGAACGTGTGAAGCTTATGTATGGTCAGAAATACGTCAATCGAAACCACATTGTTGACAGATTTCTTTGGAAAGCTCCCAAAAACATCCTGGCCTCAACAAGTCCAGACGAATCGGTATCGTCCATGACCAAAGAGAGCCAAGTAGCAGGGCTTGGGGCACAAAATCTTGTTAAAACTGCAACAACTGAGGCCAAAGTTGCGAGATTTGCCAGATTTCCGTGATACGTGGAGGCCAGGCTCCGGGACGGGGAACCAGAATCACGTGAAATCACGCGATTTCACGCCCAATTCCGCGAACGTATGTAAATTTAACTACAAAAGAGCAGAGGACGTCACGAGAAATCACGTGAAATCACGCGATTTCACGGGCCCCGTTCTGCCTATCCTGGACGCCTAGACTAACGATAACTTCCCTTCCTGCAGGTGCGCGCGGGGTTTCCTGGCAACTTACGATGACAAGCTGGCGGACCCTGGCTGACAATTCATAGCCTGATGCTGCCATTCGTGCACTAGAACTTGAATAGAAGCCTTGAAACACGAACAGGTAGTAGTTGAACAGAAATTCTTCGCTATTGCCCGTGCCGTTTTTCAAGGATATGTTAACCGAAGTCAATACACGCAGATTAGAGCCCAAATGACATCAAGATACCCTCAAGAACTCGCAATTTTCTCTCTGTCTCATGACAAAGAGCCCCGCTAATTATGATCTCGGTCTACAGTCGGGGTATGCTTTATACCATTTTCAGGGAGGAATAAACTCTGGATTGTACCGCCCTCTACAATAAGCAGGGAGACGCTTGATTTTCAGCTTGGGCGCTCAAACGCAATCCAGTATCTTGACGCAGCGTTCTGCTTGGGTCGAACAGTAGCTACAGAACCGGCCTTGCCTATCATATTGAGAAACATCCAGTGCTGAGGTAAATATCACATCCCCTGAACCAACCCGCTTTGTACATCATGCACATGCTAAACTGCCCTCCCCGCAGGTCCACGCAGCTGCCGAGCTCGTTGAACGAACTATAAGGAATCAAACAAACACGGTTTCCAGTTGCCTTTGGCGGCCTCAATAGCAAGGAACTCCTTGAGCTCATCCAAACACCCAAAGTGCCAGACATGGCGAAGTTCTTCCTTGGATTATCCCGCTACCCTGGGGCCCACAAAGCACCATAAATGGTAATTAATATATTGGGCAGCTATATCAAATTAGATCTTGCCGTTCGTAATGGTCCGCAGCCTAAATCCTAAACCCCAAACCCGCATCCAAACCTCTGGGCGTGCCAAGGTTCCTCGCTAAGGGGGTCAGCTTGGAAGATGGATTCTTCGACCGGTTCCTGGGATGAATGATCAAGAATTTGTCGGGCCCCAATCCCCTTAAATCATTTCTCAAACGGCGCTACAAAAATATTGTCCTTTCAAGCCTAGCCCATATGAGCCGCCAGAATGAAGCACTAATGAGCCTCCCGCCCTGCTCGTCTACCTTTCTGAATTTCTTGTCGCTTGTAAAGCCCACCAATTCCTTATAGGTTAGGCCACCACCACTTAGCCTGGTAGAACCTTGGTAGAGCCCGAATAGAACCCGAAATGCCGTAAATAATGCCCGGTCCACCCCTTCATAGTGCCCAAATACATGTCTGCTAAAAAACATAGAAATCCTTCTTCCTAAAATGATTTGGGCACTACGCAGGGCTCGGGCATTATTTCGGGCACTATTTCGGGCACTGGGCGGGCGTGGCCACAAAAGATAATGGTTGCTGTTATATTCGGGTCTCTACATACCCCTATATGTACCACTAGTGGGTGGAGGCATTCCTACATACATTTGGGGATTCAGATACGGGGGATGGAGGGAATCTTGCACCACCCTATATGTATACATGACCGCATTAATGGTACGTGGCATATGTTTTCGCGGGATACTACTTAATTAATCTGAGAACTTAGCTGCGCAAGATTTCCTCCATCCACCGTAGACCTTGGGACTAAAAGAACAGATCAGCTTTAGACTCTACACTTTCGATGGACCTTTCCAATTGCCACCACTTCCCTATCCCAGAAGTTCCAGATGGCCCAGAGTATAGGTAGACTTTCGGGCCCGAAGTAGATCGTATTTACATGGGGCCACAGGGTATGGTTAATATATAGGGGCCTAAATAGCTACCAATTTAATGTTGAAGTCTATTTGAGGTACTATAGACTATAACCATATCATACAAGGAATACGGAACCATAATACTGGTAACTATTTAGGCCCCTATATTATTAGCCTTTGATTGACTTGTGTTAGCACTGTCCTTCTGATTCAGCCAAGTTTCTTCTGGGGGGGTTCGGAGATATTCCACCACTTGGGAGCAAAATCTTGCTGGATAATGCGAAGACCATTTCAAGGCGGGGGCCCCGCTGACTCGAACTTTACCATTCTTGCGCGTCTTCTTGACCAACTGAATCCCCAACCTTTCCTGTTCCTTGCGCATCTTCTCCCTGGCTTGTTTTGTCATGCTCTTGGTGAAGCGGTTGATAATCTCGGATGTGCCAAGGAGCCTCATCAGTAGCAAGGTCTGATAGCACAAAAGGTTTATAGGGTGTAGTGATTTTTCATTTTTCGGGCAGGTCAGCGCATGTGATCGCTATACTAGCATAGGGCTTGGGGGGTAATTATAATTAAGGTCAATGGGTTCTCTAGGTTCACCCTGGGGCTGCATGTCTATAAATATTCCCTACATTGGGCCCCAATGTCTACAAATAGTACCCACATTGGGCCATTTGGAGCCCCAAGGTTAAGGTTGCTCCTGCACTGCATGTAAATGAAAACGGCGACTTCCAAACCCTGAACCCTAAGCCTTGAACGCTATGAACCTTATTTCCCAATAAGGCAAGGTGTTGTGTTTATAGGACTCATCCCCAAAAGCTCTATAAACTTACTTCAGCAATACAGGACCGAGCTACCACGTTGGCTTGATAGAGAAGTGGCCATAAGCACCCAAGGGAAATCGGCGAAAGAAGGCCTTCTTAGCAAGTAACGCCACATACCTGATTGCATCAAAGTAGTAGAGGCACGATGATCCTGGCTGCTCTACCTTGGATGTGGGCTGCAACTACTTGAGTAACCTGGCTGTAGGATATAATAAATGGGATTATGAGCTAGGTTTGTTATGTACGCGGCAAATAGGCACTACGAATCAAGTAAAGTCTCCCCGGCCTTCCATGTACGCCTTTTACAAGCCCAATTGCAAGAGCCCTCACTAGGGATCTTCGGGGAAACTCTGGGAGAGTAATTTGGTGATATTGGTGAGTCTCGAACGCATCTACGTTTCGACCATATATATTATTAAACCCATGCGCTCAACGCTAAGGAATGACTGTGAACAGCAATTCCGAACACTTGACTACCAGAATTCCCTGGAGTGTCTAGAAGCAGCCAAAGAACTGCCCACGGAATATCCAGAACTGTTGCTAAAAGCAACAGCAATGCTGTGCGCACAGCAATCGTGTTGGCCTGGCGTACAGCCTTGCTCTCCACATTACCAGAAACATTTTCACGGCAGCGTCGATGAACAGAGCTGGCCATGAATATCCACCTGGGTTATGGTATAATTAGGCCCCAACATTTACGTCCGGTCATTTGCAATATACGGAGCACTACAAGCCAGCAAGGGACAGTCCACAAGGCACTCCGGCCCATAGAAGTGATGTGTGCGCTTTCAACCTCATCACATCCCGGACCTGAAGCTGAGGCAGTGATGAAAGGTTTTTCGGGCACAGGTTCCTTATGCTATGACGTACGTTCCCGGAACAGAACCGCTTGATTAAGCAAAGTTGCTGCAACTACCATTCCAAGGCTCCCAAGGATATCGTTGCTGCTTGATCGCAGCATTATATCGTAAGTTTGCCTTCATACATGCCAACATCATTGATGGCACGCTGCTTGGGATCACAACGCTACTCCAGCTAAAGGGATTATGGAGTATCTGCTGCCCCAGTTGCGTTCTCATGTTATTCCTACGCATCTCGTGTGAGAGCATGCAGCTCCCGCTGTAGAGCTCCAGGCCATCCAAGTTGCGAACCCACGTACTGTGGCCCCCCTTGTCCTCGTGATCACCCACGCCAATCAAATTGGTCTGTGTCACATAGTCACAGAGCTGCAGCCTGAGCAAACGAAACCCAACAGTCACAAGGGCAACTAATCAAAATCCAGACCTTCGCACTGTGTAGCTACAGCGGTAAGCAGACTAGAATTGGGACCAGGAACAAAACCAGAGGCGCCCCAAGCTGCAAGAGCAGCCGCGCTCGCTGCTTACTCAGGTACACTGGGAGGTGCTCTTCTTGGGGACGGTTAGCGGACGCCATCCCGGACATTCAAAAACGCAAGGGACCGTGCCAAGGCACCTTGTGCCTATATAAGCTGCAAGCAGCCATGCCGTGTCTACAGTACGACAGATCCCAACTATATGAGAGAGAGAGAGTGTGGGAGCCAGAGAGAGGGGGGAAAAACAGAATATTTGACCTGACCTAATCCGGCCCCAGCCTGCCTCAACACCTGCCATCCTCAAGAACACACCTTCCAAAACACCCTACAAGACCCTGAACCTCAACCCCTGAACTGAACAAATGGGGAAAATTAACAAAACCACCTCCCGCCCCCCGCCTGCCTCTGTGCCCTTATAAAAGTTGTGGAGAGAAAGAGAGAGAAGAGAGAAAGAAAGTCTAGGGTCTCTCCCGCTCTCTCTCTCTCGCGATCTCGGGCCCAATTATTTCAGGTTTATTAGGGTTAATTAGGGTTCATGATCACGATTGGCTAGAGCTGGAAGCTAGCAAGGCTTCTTAGATCACTATACGTATTTGGTATCACCCCACCCATCCTCCCAGAATCCCTTATCATTGAACTTGTTACCTGCTTATCTTCCTTCGCTCGCCACCGGCCTGTGTCCCTCCGAGGCAACAGCCTTCCAGCCCGTCTTTAAAGAGGTCAGGGTAGCTCGTGGTGGGAAGGGCCAAGGCCAGGACAATCGCGGTTTTGGTTAATGCACCACCCGAAAAGGCTCTAAAAGGACGCAGCTTTGGTTTTAGCACCGCCCCAAGAAGGGTTTGAAGGGGTCAAAAACGATGTGGTTTTGGTTAAAGCACCGCTCGAAGGAGCCCAGCTGGACCCAAATCCTAAGCCAGAAAGTCCGATTTTGTGGATTTGGTTATTGCACCGGAAA
>CAJNIZ010000590.1:0-11435 GCA_905231905.1 Symbiodinium pilosum | reverse complement strand
TGCACCGGAAAATCGAGCCCAAGACAGGCCTCCCAGGGTCCTCCAAAGGTCTTCTTAATGGGGCTTAATAGGGTTGGACTGTAGGAGCTAGAGGTGTTAAGGGGTCTGCAAAGTTGGCCCTCCAGGCAACCCCAAATCCTAAACCCTAAATCCTACATGCTACACCCTAGATCATAAACCGTAAATCCTAAATGCTACACCCTAAACCCTAAATGCTAACATCCTAAAACCACAAACTAATAACACAGCCCCATAAATAACTATGTATACATTTTTACAAATATGTATAGCTAGAGGGTTTAGGGTCTAGGGTCTGTCACAGAGAGAGAGAGAGAGAGAGAGAGAGCGAGAGAGAGAGAGAGAGAGAGAGAGGGGGTGGGGGGCGCAGCTGTCGTTGTGGTCATCTGTTTTGCGAAGATAGCGCAAAGCTGTCAAACAACGCCGTCTGTGCTCTGATCTACGCGATCCTTGAAAGCAAGCTCGCACCGTACCGGGCAATAGCATGGAGCGCAACAAGCTACACTCTTGTGCAGCTAGGGCTCGTTCATATGGCATAATTTCCAAAATTTGTCGTGGCCTCCAATCATGTCATGTGTGGGCAGGATGGTAACCAAGCAAGGGTTTAGTGTTTAGGGTTCAGGGCTCAGGGTTAGATACATCATCAGCTTGGGCACGCTGACAGATCATGCCCCAAGAAGGCCCGCATCAAGATCGATCCTGAAAGAACTGTTCATGTCTACCCTTGCGTTTACAATCTTCAATAAGAATCTGGACTAGTTTATTGTGTATGCCCTCAGTGTACCCCACCCAGTCCTCCGTAGCATGCTTGCCTTAAGCTGCATCATTGTTGCCCATGGAACAGTTGGCAATGTCCTGAGGAGGCTATTAATATTGCGCTGTAAGGGGCCTGGCCCACTTGATTAATTTTGGAAGGCAAGTTAACCAAGGTTTCGGATTGCTAGGTCGAGGGTTCTGAAGGTAAAGGGCAGCGGGCTTTGGGATTTGAACCTCATTTCTGTAGCCTAGATTCTTCCGCGTTCTTGCCTGCGCAGAGAAGCGCCTTTTTCCAAGCACTGGCCCACCCTCCCATCTTCCGGACCGACACGCAGGACCCGCCCTTCTTGTTCACGGGCAATCCACCTTCTGGCCTGCTCACATTCACGTACAACTGCTTGTCATACCAAAGGATGCCGATCCCAGCCACAGTGTAAGACTTCCGGTCTCCCTGGAATCCAGGCGGGATAGGGATGCCAATAGCCTTGAACTCGGCTTCCTTAGAAGTGTAGCTTGGAGATTAACCTCAAAGCTGTAGATGATTGGCCAAGTGAAGGCATAGAGCGCACTAGCGTTGTAACTTCGAAGGCTTCCAATACAAGGGCACTAGCGCAAGCAAATCCAAGCAAATAACTGTCTGCCGCCACCCACCGGCTGCGGGGGCCGGTGCGGGGATCTCAGGCTCCACGGCTGCAGACGGCGCAGCGGCTGTCGTTGCTTTGCTGGCCTTCTTCCCCTTGCCGGCAGGCTTGTCCTTGATGACACCTGCTTGCTTCTCGGGCTTTTTCAGCTTCTGGCAGGCCGACTGCTGCTTTGCAGCAGAGGTCACCTTACTTTCAGAAAGATACTCAGACACTGCGCATGTCCATACGATGCTCTGACTAAAGCGTTTTCGCATCTTATGGGTTACGAGAAGCTTTGCGCTGCGCTGCAACCAGATCATGGTCATCTTGGGCAGCCTGGTTCTCCAGCTGCCTTGCCTGAGCCTCGGCTTGCATCAGCAAGTCATTCGGCATCTCGTGGGGCTTCAGGTGCACAGGAGGGCGGCGCTCCTGCACGTATAGAGGCATGTTACTATCTCGCGGGGCTGGGCTACACTTGCAGTCGGTCTAGTCCTGCTCAGCTTGCCTACGTTCTTGAGGCAGCTGCTGTGTCTTTATCGCGGGGATCTCAGGGATTACGATCTCCAAGATATTCATGGGCTGGGTCTCCAAAGTTGAAGGGTCCACGGGAACCTGGGGCAGAACGAAAAAAGTACGCTGGATTCAACAGCAGCACTTTGCAGCTAGAGCACAGCGCTAGTAGGTCCTGGCCCAACAGGACAGGGCGGTAAAGACTCAGGGGACGCCGGAAACGGCATCTGGGAATCTTCAGCAACATCGATCGCGAGGTCATCCTCCAGCGCTAGCTTTGGTCAGATTCGTGTAAGTACAGCCCATCAATGAACAATGTTTGTCCCAGCTGCTTGTAAATAATTTCAATTGTATATTCGGCCTAACGTAGGTATTATGGGCAAACTTGGAACAACTACTTACTTGTCATGGTCTATTTGGGAACCAAACTTTTCAAATAGGAGCCCTGGAACATGTGGTATGATTATGGGCATGAATCCTTCGATAAAGATAGGAACTCTCGAAGCGAGAAACCACGACGAGCACTCCGACCCGAGAGGCCTGACTTTTGTATCCCGAAGGTTCAATATCTTTGCAGCGTAGCTTGAAACCCTAATTTATAATTCCTAGTGGGCCTGAACGCCGAAACATTACCCTGGGGCTCCAAATAGCCCAATGTATGTACTATTTATAGACATTGGGGCCCAATGTAGCTATAGGTTTTATTGTAAAGGTGGAGACCCAGGGTTATAAATTACAACTGCCTGCCGAGGCTGCGTCGCTGGTGGCTCCTGAGAGTCACACGCGAGGGAGCCAACATAGAACTAGTCTGAGAAGTTATATAGGGCAGAACATCTGTTGTAAAATGGGCTTTGCGGCTGGGATTTCACGTGTTCTGGGGGATGTCTTTAGTATTTTTCCGCTACTATAAACTCAACGCTGTATAACCCCTTACGAACTTTTAGCATTATTAGCCAAGTGCGCGCCATACTAGTTTGAAACATATCGGGGGCCTCAAGCCCATCAGATCCATCTGGCGACCAGATCGTAGAGCTGGACGGGGTAACCTCAAACGCTAGTAGCTGAAGGTATAACATGATTAGTTGCGGGCCACTACATACACTACTACGCTACACTTGCAAAACCCCAGGGCCACGATAAAGGACACGAGGCTTTGTTGGGTGGGTTGAAATCTCCAAGGTTTAAGTGCTGACCAGCGGCCACTTCATGGGAATCCTCTGCAGCAGCAGTACGGTCGATGATGGCGTCCAAGTCAGTGTCAGGGTTTTGGCCTCACATATCGAGTTTATCCCTAGAATGCCCTAAACTGAAAGGAGTCCGCAAGATCAATGCAGTGCCTTCATCTTGCATAGCTGACCTGATGATGTGCTTGAGCAGCTGCACCTTCTGATTCCTGCTCGTCTGGTGTAGCAGTTATAGAGACACAAAATCAATGTTTCAAATGAGGCCTAAGACTGCCCACTGCAGCGCCTGGAAGTTTTGGATCGACGCGTCAAAAGAAGCCCGTGGACTGCACCAGTCCGCATCACACCTCCTTCTGCGCCAGCCCACTCCTTAAGCGTGCGTGCAGCTAACACGTACATGTGTTGTTTCAGCTACACTTCGGCCGAGCATCCTTGATTTGCTTGGCCTTGCAAGACCCCAGGATATTGTATCGTTTCACGAGGTCAATAATGACTTCCTGCAAGGATTCAGGCGCAATATGCACACGCCAGTTAGGGTTAAGGGTTTGGGGTTTAGGGGTGGACACGTACATGCGCTATAGATAGCTATGGCCCTATATAAACCCTAAACCCTTATCAGAATTGATGGCCCGGTGTACTGAGAGAACTGGGACTTCAGCGCCGAATGTAGCGTAGTACTCCGCATAGAAGAGGTAGTTGGTTTGGATCTACAGGGGGACGGCGGGGATGTGTAGGTCACTGCGCTTGACTATGACAGCACACATACACTCTGGATTCGGGATCATAAAGCTGACAGGTCTCACCATCTCCACAGAATCACATCCCGCTTTCACGGAGCACAGGATTGTTTTCGCCTGTTGGGTGGGCAAAAATTAGGACAGTAGGGTAATTGCTGACAATCGTAACCTGATCAACTTGCAAGGGCCTTTCGCACACGTGGGAGGCGATCCGCATCTTTGGTTAGCCAGTTCACCAGCAGATCCTGATCCAAACAGAAGTGACACTGGAAACTACGCGAGGTTCTGGGTGGCCTCAAGGAGGATCTTGTGCATCTGCCTTTCTGCCGCCTAACATGACTCAAGACAAGTCAAGCGCCAACCGAAGCACGGGCAGCCTTGTCCACAACCATGTTGTGGCCAGAAAGGTGCACGCAGCTACGGATGAGAGCTTGAAAAGCCAGCTGGTCAATCAAGCAAACATCAATGAAAACACATCCAAACTTGAGCAACCGAAATGAAATCAGTTCGTACGCACAAAAGCTGCAGGAATTGGGAAGGGCCACGGCACCCTTGCAAGTCCACGCGGGATCCTCATTGTCCACATTGATCTCCCCCCTTAGCGGGGGTGATCTAGATCTCAGCCGGCTCTCCTCTGCCAGGTCCTGCTGGAAGAAACCTAGGCGTTTGGGGCTCAAAAAATGATGAGAAGCTTGCGAAAGCTAGGGTTCAGGCTCCGTATTGAGCCTCGATACATCTCCGCCGGCTCTCATCTGCCAGATCCTCCTGGAAGGACCTAGGCGTTTGACCCCAGAGGTGGCTCCAGAATGATGAGAAGGTTGCGAAAGCTAGGGTTCGGGCTCTGTGTTGAGCCTCGATACATCTCAGCCGACTCTCCTCTGCCAGGTCCTGCTGGAAGAAACCTAGGCGTTTGACCCAGCAGGGGCTCAAAAAATGAAGAGAAGGTTGCGAAAGCTAGGGTTCAGGCTCCGTATTGAGCCTTGATACACAGCCGGGTCCAGTCCATCGGAGGGCGCAAGTGAAAGCGGCTCTGGTCGACTGTTTAGGGGTTAGGGTTTAGGGTTTAGGGTTTAGGGGTTTAGGGTTTAGGGAAAGTGGGAAGCAACCGTTGTGGCATCTGGAATTGTAGACATGTTTACTGTCACATGACTTGAATTTGGGCTGACAGCAAACACGCAATGGAGCATTTATATGTCATCACCCGTGAAGAAAAAACATACCTTGTCCAACTCTGCATTCCAAACTCTCAGGTCGGAAGCAAACATGTGCAAGAGCTGAACGCTCCATCCCCCAACCAAGCAGAGCCCCCATAGTGACAATCCCGCGTCAACATCGCAGGCCGAACTTATAGAATTTCGAGGAATTTGCGGGGTCCTCCGATAATGTAGGCGTATTCGGCCTACATTGCAATGTGTGCGAATTTGGGCAACATTCAAACGTGGGCGGTTTTTGAAGACAAGGAGCCCCTGGGTTTTGCTAATGTCACCTCTTGCAGCGGCAGAAAACTTGCCGAACAAAGATGCAGGGCGTGGGGGCGACATAACATCCTCTGGTGCTGGCAAGTTCTTTGGCGGTGAGGTGGCTTTTTCAAAAGCACGAGGATCCTGCGCATCTTCAACATTATCATCGTACGAAAAAGCAGAGCTGGTCTTCGCAAGCTTCACTGCAGGTGGTGGGGGTAGAGCTAGTGTGCCAGCTGGGGCTGGTTTGGGCTTCGGTTCGGGCTCTGTATAGGGGGTGGGGCCACTGCAGCATCTTCAGAAGCACCTATCACCACTGAAAGCTTTGAGCGTGAGCGTTTCTTACAAATCTTCTTCCTGGGCTTTGCAGGCTCTTCGGATGCTGCTGGCTCATGCGTTTCTCCTTCGGCCTCAGGAGGCTGGAGAGTTTCCAACCCCGCCCCAGTAGCAGTATACTCCATCGTTGCCCTTTTTTGCAACTCCTCTAAGAGCTTTTTTGCCTCCTGCGCGGAAGCAATGCATTAAGAATAGCTTAAGGGCAATCAATTAGTGTCAATAGTATAAATAGAATGCATGTAAGGCAATCCTGAAGCTCTTCAGCTAACGTCTTTGGTTCTTCCTTGACCGCTTTCGACTTCTTCTTCCCCATGTAAGATGCACCCCGGTAAAGGGTTTCTGCACTGTGCAAGCTCGCCAGCTTGCGCCGCGGCATGATGCCAGGGCCACTACAAAACCTATGCTTGAGCGAACATAGGAGTAGAATTAATTCATTCAGCAAGTGTCATGATTTGCGGATTCATGGTCCAAAATGGAATAAGCTGAAAAGTTGGTACGCTTTTTTACGCCACTGTTACGCATCTTTACGTCACTGATACGCTGTTTTACGCCACTGGCATTTTTGCCAAATCTCGCAAAATCGTGCCTCAACTGCTGAAAAGTCTGTCTGGGTAGCACTGAATTGATCAAGGGTGGAGAGCAGTTGCATGTTTCTACATTGTTTTAGGCAATGCCTACAAAGACCAATCAGATGGCACATCACAATGTTTGTTCGTGGCGAGATAACTGATGACGGCAGGAAGCTCAGCATCCGCTCAATCATCTTTGACAAGCTGGCGCGCCAAGTCGCTGGCATTCAGAGGCCCTGGAACCTGGCTTTTGGAATAGGGGATATATATATATATAACAGGGCTGAATTACACTCGTAGTACACGCCCAAGGTCCCAAAGCATTGGTTCTATAGATGTTGATGAGTAATGATTGTATATGGGGAAATGAAGTATTCATGATTCTACAAGATGAATACTTGGAGTGTTAAATTCAGCAGGCCTCAGCAAGCTTTCGCGGAGGGGCTCGTTCGGATCGTAGGGCTTTCAAGCTCTTGGCAAATTTGCAGGCAAATCCACGTGGATATGACCTGCAGTGGCTAGTTTTGTAAACTGTATTAGTGATTCTGGGCATCATATCGATCAGCAGAAGGTAGCACGCAACTAAGGTCAGATCTGTGATGCTTTCAACATATCCTTGTTGCCCGTGTAGGTTTTCTTTCCCCCAGGACCAATCTTTGTTCGAGCTAGCCGATCAGGTAGGCGGTCACGTTCTTTCTTCGTTAGTACTGAAGTACCAAAGAAGCGTATGCCACGGCTGTTTGACCATAAATTCAATCGTTTGGGGCTCGATGACCCAAATTTGCAAAGCCAGAAATGTATGCGCCAAATGCGCATACATTTTAGAAGACTTCGAAAGCGAGGGTGCCTGCCTGCCAATGAGCTCGCCGGCTGCTCCACCACCCACGTTTTGTTCAAAGCATGTATCAGCCATAGGGCCAACGCAACCCTGGGGGTCAGCAGCAGTTCTTTTCAAACATTATGACACATTAACCTATACTGCAGTTACAACTTTGGGAATGGATGATGAACCTTAAACTGGATTTCTTCATTACCCCGCCTTCCCATCATTACATTTTTTGAGGCCACAAAAGCATTGTCTTGATAGCCTAGTGGTGCCAAAAAGCTTCTCCCTGATGAGTGTCGGCATATACTGACCCAACTCGAACAAACCACGCCAAAATGGAAAATGGCATTGTCCTTTGCTTGGAGGATGGACTGGATCAACAACCTGGGCACGTGCGCTCAGGCAGGATTACAGGGAGGGTACATGCGCTTCCCCAATTACATGATCCAGCTGCATCCTAGAAACGCGAAGCCTGAAGGTTGGTTAATATCAAGAGGGTTGTTCTCGGGCATGACACGGCCATTTCGGAGCTGGGAGTCTTTGTATTCCGCCCAGTACATGATGTCCAGGGCATTCACGACTAGGCCCTTCTCTTCCAACGCTCCCGACAAGGAGCCGCATCCAGCAAAGTATTCACAGGCATCCCATTTCTGCAGGGGTCAGCTGAGCAGGACAAATCCATAAGAATTCCGAAGCCCTAGCCCAAACCCATGCAGTCCTCTGCAAAATCCAGGCCCCGAGTGAAGTGCAGGAGGATCACGCAATAGATCAAGACCTCGATCATTCAGCAGTGCTATACCACCCTTGAATTGCATGTTTCACAAGCCCCCTGACCCATGTGTGTATTAATGCTAGAGAGGAGCAGCTGGGGCTGATAGTTGCCTCAACCTTCGAATGATCCAGCTCAACTTTTCGGCAGGAATACCCATGGCCACAGCGAAATTGGGAGTTGGCAAGTCAGTCTCTCAGGCAGTGTCAGTGATCGAAACACATGCAGGCATATGCCAATCCTGGATGCAATGAGTTTAAGGGGCCATGTGCAGGGAATCTAGGAGTAATAGGCACACGTGTAAAACACAAGTTTTGAAGGAATCCGTGAACCTGATTCGAATCCAAACTGCAGCATCATAAGCTGCCACACATGATGCGTGCATGCTTGCAAGTATACACAGCATCGCAAATTGCAAGCGTCATGAAAGTGCGAACTATGGCAGTAGGTGGGGGCACGCTTCAGCTTGCCCTTGAGGAGCTTCTTCGGCATGTGGATGTTGGACCTGGCATGTGGAATTAATTACAAGGCTTCCACACAGGAAAGGTAAGCTCCAATCAAAATTCAGTCTCAGTCCTGCATTTCTCGTTTCGGCAGCAGTGGTAACCAAGTCAAAACCACGCTACCCAGACTAGGACATGGCTGCATGAATCCCGCAGCACTAACAGGGATAACGCGCGGAGACGGCATGCATGAATCTTCTTAAGCTGTTTAGAAATAATCTGCGTAAACCATGCCATCATTGCACTCGGATCCCTACAATGCGTGTGAAGACAAGTCTGTACACACACACACACATAGCAGTGAATTTCACAGCCTCATCTGCATCAGGTGCACGCTCGTTTATAAAGGCCCTCCACTAGAAGCAAACGTTTCGCTCCCTCAGCTGTAGTACCTGGCACCTGCTGCCATGTGAGACCAACCTGGAGAAAATCCAAACAAGCTGGGATCAAGTGCAACCTGACTTTATCAGGCTTGGGGGTTGCTACGCCTATTCGGGCCCCTGGGCTTGTAGCCCGGGCGCTTGCAGATGTGGCAACCCTTTTTGGCAAAGCGGCAAGTTGGGCACCCTAGAGCGCGCTGCTCCTGATCATCCGTCGCAGTCCGGCTGCTGCTGCTTGCCTTGCCATCCTTGGATTTCGAAGCCGCATTGCCTTTCCCTGCGTTCGCGGAGCCTTGCTTTCCCAATTTGCCTTTGGTTCGATCACCATCTTGCCCGGGCCGGCTGCTGGCTGCTGACTTTGTCACAGCTTTCTTTTTGGGGCTGCTCTTCTTGTTCTTGCCTTTGCCTTTGCCCTTGCCCTTGCGCTCCTTTATTTCATCTCGCACAGCAGCACGCAAACTCTGCTGAGCACGGGGATCCACATCTGGAACGAAGGCTGCCTGGAAAGATGATTGTAGAAATCAATAGCTGAATCAACATCCATGCAGCATAACTGCCTATGGATGTACACCTTTGGGACTACAATTCGGGTTTAAAGGTTTACAGGGTTGAGAGGGTTTATATATACATACATACATTATTGCATATAGTATAATACCTATATATATATATATAGAGATACAAAGGGTTATAAAGTTATAAAGGTGCATATATAATATATAGGGTATTATAAGGTTAGGGTTTCCAGGGATTTGGGCATCGCTTGCCTCGGATGGATTCGGAACGGCTGTGATGCTCATAGGACGTCGAACACCTATTACATGCATGAATGCTCCAGATAGATTCTTGTAGATCGCATTACTCGACAGTATAATGAAAATGTACTATAGATTTTAGGAGCTGTTGGAGGTTGTTGAGGACTGCGGGCTCGACCTGGTCATCCATCTATAGAAATTACTTATAATGGGGCTCATGATTATAATAACACAAGTACACACGAATGACTGTTGAAAGGCCCTCACTGACTGAGCTGCAGGGCTTGCACCATCTCGAGCACCCGATCTAGTTCTAGGCGCTCTTTGGATTTTCCTGTAGAAATGATCTGAACATCATCCATGTCACTCGAGCCTTTACGTGTAAAGCGCCTGCAAGGGGTGGGCAGCTTAGCCACATCATTATCATTCGGGGCTTTCTTGGAGGTCTTCGGGGTAGGATTGGAGCTTGAGGCAGATCCATCCCCGCGCACATCCAAGATATCATCATCCGAAAATTCATCTTCTTCTTCCCCATTCTCTTCATGGCCCTCATCGTCATCCATGCTATCCTCCAACTGGCTTTTGCACACGCCTTTGAGAAGCTTCGGCTTGCAATCGCATGTCTCTCGAATATGGTGAATGAATGCGAAGAGTCTCTGAACTTTCTTGTCCTAGATTGCTCCATATATGATGCAAGTAATTTCGATTGGAAATTGACTTGTAGAAATGCACGAAACTGTACTAGATTGTACGAAGTTCTGGGGGAGTTTGGCCTCTTTTGCGAGCATCGGCCTCCCTTCTGTGAGCATACCCAAAGAGTTTGCGTAATCCCCAGGCCTCATTGTAGCTTTCCGTGGCGGTAACCGGCCAATCCATATTGGCATGAAAAGTCTCGACCTGAACTGGATTTATGATTGGTTCTGGACCCTATATTATAGGAATTAAGGAGATCCCATAAAACAACGTATATACAACATGCTAGATGAGCTTGACGGCCAATTGGATCAGTGACTTCAACACCGGGGTATCCAGGCTCTTATACTCCTCGTACATAGCATGGATCATCGGGACGTTCAGGCTGAGCGACGTAGCACTAGGCTCATACTGATCTTCAGGATCTTCGGAGCCCCACTTCAACCAGGTATCATTGGCAGCCTTGCGCTTTTTGGAAAGGCTCAGGTTTTGCCATGACTTGGGGAGCCTGGAAATAGGCATGCCGCAAGCCTTGAACAACCCACAAAGCCGGAAACCTACAGGCCCCTATAGCAGCAGCTTTACCAGAGCCAAAGCAAAGAAGATTGCAGTAGTCATGATCAAGCTTGCATAGCAATCTGCCCAGGCTGTATCCGCATGTAGTGATGACGTTGCAATAATCCCTAAACCCTATAAGCCCTATAAACCATATATTAAGCCGTATAATCCCTAAGCGACCTATATAGCCTTATATAGAAAATGTGGGTACGTGAAGAAAAGAACCCCTTCCTCTATACTATGTATGTATGATTATGGGGCCCATTATACATTATAAAGATTTATATATAGGGGGATTACTATACAGGACTTGAAGGAAAGCTAGTAAACCCCAAAACCCTTAAATCCCAAAACCCTTAAACCCCCAAGCCCTCGGAGGAAGCGAGCGGGTGGACCATCGAAGCGGTCGATGAGCAGGTAGCCTCCTTCACATTGACATGCTTGGGTCGTTATTTATATAGGCCTCTATTACAGCTGGGCTTCTACAAAGGTTTTCTCACTCACATCTGGCAGTTGTTTTAGACCGCATGCGCCCCTTAAGTGGCTCCTCTGCCCTCATCACTCGCGAAGCCACCATCCATTGTAGTCCCTGCGCGCAAGGTTTCTCATAACCATAGATTATATATAAGGGTTATAGAGATGGCAGGGTCGGCAGGGTCTATAGGAGATATACTGCATGGGAATTGTTCTGCCCTATATAGGAGGCTGTATACCTATATATGGGTTTGGGAATATTTGTTTTCTGCCATTCGGGACTT
>CAJNIZ010000589.1:0-29484 GCA_905231905.1 Symbiodinium pilosum | reverse complement strand
ATGCGGGGTTATTTTTTCGGCTCATATGTCCAAGCTGAAGGAAACCTGGAGGTTTTGGAGTCGACACACTGCAAGACCAGCGCTCGCTCCAATTCGGACGACGTGTCTCTGAAGACGCCTCGCTGGACAGTATATGTCATCCCTACTCCCTGAGCGGGAGCAGCTGTACCTCCCCGACGTTCTTTCCCCAAACAAAATAGTCAAAGCGGAGCCAATAGACCAAAGACCCTACACAAAAAAAAGGGTTATCTTAATTCCTCAGTTGGTTTGCGGCCGCTCCTCGTCGAGCTTGCTAGCAATGGCGTTCAGCTGCTTCTCCGCAACATGAACCTCTCTTGACGTCAGAACTTCTTCTTGATTCAACTTGGATCACTTTTTCATCATAGATGCAGATAGAGAGGTCTTTATGTATTGTGCGTCTTGTGGCCTGTCTGGGAGGAACAGTGCCTGGAGGACCGCACAGAAACATACCGTAGGAGGAGAACCTGCCACCCAAACCAAACCGCCTTCATTATCTGGAATGAAGTAGACGTAATAGGAATAGTTGAAAGCCCATGGTCCACGCCCTGACTGCCCCTACGCACTCTATCTGCTCATGGAAGCCCATTAGAGCTACTCTGCAAGCTTCTTGACATTCATGAAATTCCTTGATCCAGCCAGGAGACATGCGGAAGGAAGCGGAACACTCCAGTTCGCAGGATCAGCCGCACTGTGGTAGCAGCTTCTTCCAGCAAACGGCACTCCTCTTGCTGGGCAGGGTTCAGGGTTTCAGTCGTTCGGACTCCATGGACTTTTGGAACTGAGGTCTGTCCAAGCAGGGGGCCCCCAGAGACCCAGGAATATGTCCTATCGAGGGAATATGGGGGTCCTTCGTCCAAATTAAGATGCCTCTCCATATATGATCCAGAAGTCCTTCGAGAAAGTTGCCTCTCCCTCCTGCACTTATGTAAGTACCCCATACCTCCTCTGGCACGGATAAGGCACTTTAGATTGTGCGGAGCATACGCTGTCCTGTGGAACAGAGTATCCCTCCAAAGAAACATTGCGCCACTTTTCCCTTTACTTGCAGGCTGAGTGCACCCACACTTGAATCTTTGGCAGCCTCGACAAACTTAGCCTGTGGAAGGCCTTGGGTGCTATGGATGAATTTCGGACCCCTGTTTTGTGCGGAGCCCTGAAATAGAGAACAAACCCTCGAGCGCCTGGAGAGGCCCTAGCTCCCTGCAAGGATGACACAAGAGGATTTCAACCGTTGCCTCTGCAATGCAGAAATGGAAGCAGAAATTGCTGCTTTATCTGCTGCTGGACAGGCCAACTACCTCCCTGGCCCTCCTCCTTGAGCTGCTGGTCAAAGTCCACCACTTCCTGTCGTTGGTCCTAAACCTTTGATAAGTGCTGCATGGACTTTCTGTCTGTCCCTAAACCCTAAAGCCTTAATCCTTTTGTTCCAGGGTGCCAGTGAGCCTGACAACACTGCACTCAGAATCCTGTGCTTAATGACCAAGATAAGGCTGCCACCCCAGGTGCACTTACCTAGTAGCGCAAGTAGAAATCATAGGAATAAAAGCGAGAATCACAGAATCGGACAAGAACCCCCGATGTAAGGCCTCTCTCTCCCTCTCTCCTTCTCTCGTGGGCTCAGGATCTGTTAAGCCTATCTGCAGCCAACAGTACCATCCCCCATTAGTTCGTGAACCTCACCCAGCTGCAGTGGGAGCAGGACTACCAGGCTTTGAGAACGTGCCTCGTCGCTGGATTCCTGCAAGCCGTCAACATGCAGGCATTTCTGAGAACCCCCCCCCCCTACACACGCACGTACATAAAGACACCAGTTGCAGGGGGCTAAAACAGAGCCCTCACTTTGCAGGTCCGCCTCACCTGTTTCACTACTCCGAACTTATGCTGTCACTTGTTTCAAGAATATCGCAATAGTGCGAATGGCAAGTGTTTGGATGAATCTGGTGCTGCTGTGCGGTAGGAGTAGTTTCCATAAATAGGGGAACCTCATACAAACAACCCTTATTATGGGGAGCCCCAAGAAAGGTACTCCCAATTTTGGGAAACTACGTATAGGCTCTTTCTCGGAAAGCCTCAGGTTCTCAGCTTTACCCCTCTAGGCTTCATGCCATGCAGGATTTGCCAAGCACCTTGCTTCTGCGGGTGAAAACTGGGATAGTGTATTATCCTAGACCCTCCTCCTACCCTCTATTAGGGCCTAAGTACCCACTATTAGGGACCATATATCCCCAATTAAGGGTACAAGGAGGGTCCTGGATGAGAGAGATCAAAATGTGGGTTTCGCAGCCTTTTCATTGCCGGCTTTAAGCGTGGCAATGCGTTCCCGGTTCATTAGATAAACCTGCTGCAGGTTGTAATCCCTTTACAACCCCTAACAAATTCCCCCATTCCCTACTATAACCCCAAAATATACCCTAGTATAATATAATGTAGCTTCCAGCTCATTTTCTGCTATCCCTGCAGCAGGGCCAGCTCTCAGTCTAAGGGCGGGGCTGAAGCTTGAAGGAAATGAAGGTTATATAGGGTTATATAGGGATTATATAGGGCTATATAGGTTATATATATATATATAGCTATAAAGGGATTATATAGGGTTATATAGAGATGATATGCGCTTATATAGGGATGATGGAAAATGAAATGGAAACTACTATAGTACTTATATAGGGGTAATATAGGGGTTAAGTTATATAGTATTTTCAGGCTCAGCCGACTTAGAGGTTTACACGGCTATTAAAATCGTAGCGTCGAAAGGCCTAACAACTATAACCACTGCGACTTCACCACACGCAATCCTTCCATACTTGTTAAATGACCCCTCTCTACACCACCTCCTCGAGAGTGTATTTCCCAAATGAGGCCTGCGTAAGCAGTAACGGCCTGCCCCTAAGAGTCTCTGAGGACATCATATATCCTTGCGATGGTTAGAGTGCTCCCCCCCATTAATTCTCTTTCAGTCTATATTCATCCCTAGCATCCCCAAGGTCTCCGTACTGTGAGAAATCCTCAGCAGCCTTCATGCAAAAAAAGTGCTCCTCCTCCTGTGCAGCTGGCGGCGGAGGCTTTGGTGCCGGGACAGCCTGCAGGCCGCATCAGCTTTCAAGCCTTTGGAAGAATTGGGGACTCTGGTTCTAAATTTTGACAACCCTTCACTAGTAACGAGGGGTATCACGTTGTGCGGTGTGTGATGGCACTCTGATCTAACCAAATAACTTGAAGAATGGTGTAGTATTGCGTCTTTGGCCTCCGCGGGAGGACAGGATTTCGCTGTCGGGCGCCGCCGGAGGAGCCAAAGGGAGATCCTGCTTGGCTCAATCATGGTCGCCAAAGCCAACATGGAATGTCTTCAAAAAAAAATTGGGAATTTGCAAAACCAGTGTTGTGATCTGTTCTCCAAGTTGGGCAGCATTGTGACCGAAATTGTTCCTTTTGCTGCTGCCCGCATGCAGGCTCTGTCAGAGCTCATGTCTCACAATGACCAGGCTCCTTGAGGAAACTGACTTGCACAACCTCACGAGCTGTTAGGACACTTTCCTTACAATGCGCACCCATAGACCCTGAAGCCCAACCCCTGACCCTAGGCCACAAGCCCTAATTTGGAACCCAGACCTCTACAGAACCCTGAACTCTAGACCCCAAACCCTAAACCCAACCCCTTAACCCCAGGCCCTCAAACCTTTTTGAACCTAGACCTGTATGGAACCCCTGAACTCTAGACCCCAAACCCTATAAACCTCTACCATCCGAGGGGCCCCAGGATGGAGACAGCTCCGAAGGCGCCGGTGAGGAGTGGCGGTGGAGCTGGAAACCTGTGGATTACAGTTCAGTGGTTCCGGGGCGTAGCGCATGGCCATACAGCAGCATAAGGTTTGGATCTGGTGCCTCATTCCACTGCTCCACTGCTCATTGAAAGGTTTTAGGGTTTGGGGTGGGTGGGTTCGAGTTTATCAGAGCTCGGGAACTTGGAATATCATAGTTTGGTGGTTTGGGGTTGGGGGCTTTAGGTACCAAGGTTTAGGTCCAAATTGGCTAAGGATTGAGGCTCTGCCTGGACCCCCAGAAGTGGGTAAAATAATAACCCAAAACCTTTAAAAATAGCCCAAAATACAATTATTCTACATACTTTTGGGGTTCAGGTGGGCCCTAAACCCTAAACCCTAACCAACCCTGGAACCCAGCTTTGCTTCCTTGACCAGACTCGAGGATGCCACAAGCCAAGGATTTGGAGCTCTGTGGCAAGGTCAGCCCTCCCAATGCCATAGTGTTTCATATGAGCCATAGTCTAATCTCCTAGCATCCCCCTTAATAACCCCTATACTAGTCCCTATATAATCCCCTATATAACCCCCTTTAAGGAATTTAGACTAGTGTTTCATATGAAGGGTTCATAGCTAGGTAGGTACATTACAGAACACTCGTGACTAGTGTTATAGATGACGGTAATTGCAAGCGACTGCAATATACTATGTGGCTGTAAATAACCTTTTCTAGCTAGCTTTATAGGGTCTAGCGGCCAGGGTGTGAAAGTGTTCAACGACATCGGCGGTCGATACTACAACGGCTACAAACATGCTGCTGCTTCTTATGAAGCTTCTCAGGGCATTGGCCCGGTATAAACCCCGACGTGCTTCGAGATACTCCTTTGCTGACGCTGGATTCAAAAAATGAGGCGCAGGAAATGCAATGTGATGCACGATCATGCACATACCCAATGCGCTTACCATTGAGAGGTGCAGACCCCCGCGCCTACCATTTTGACCCTGCACTTCATGAGGTTCTTGAAGTACTCGGAGCCCAAAACCCATACAAGCCAAGACTGACAAGAACAACTTCGGCACGGCATGGGCGGAACGTGTAGGTTACTAATATGCACGTTCTTTGGGTTGAGGCCTGTGTACGCGTTCCGGAGCCCAGGAGCACTTTGCAAAAAAGCAGTGGCTACTATACTCACATGCCGGCTCTTCAAACTGTTAACGGCCAACACTGAACCTGCATGTACTATCAGGCCCTGCTCAAGAAGTCGGTGCAGCTAGCTGAAATCACGAGTGGCAGACACTACGTGGGGAAGCCCTGCATGCTACATCGCATGCTACATCGCATGCCTGGCAGGCATTGGCAGCAGCAGTTGAGGCAAGAACGGCTCCGCATTTGAAGATTTCGCAAGGGCTGGGTGTCTCTCTCGTTGCTGGGAGGTTGCTGGGGTTCGGGGCGTCCTGGTTTGGAGGGTATTGGTTTCATGAGATGCAGAGTTACAGGACCGCAAGGCAGCTCAAACTACTTGACATGAGTTTGTTCTGCTGCTTTCCTGTTTTCTTCAGGTCACAAGAAACATCTGCATGGACTGGGGCGGCGTTTGTTTCTTGAGCTGTCGAAAGCAGTGTTGGATTGCTTCCAGAGCCGAAACGTTCAAGTTGGACAACGCATCCTGGCATTACGACTTGTTGATATAACATAAGCCAGAACCTAACATAATTTACAACCTGCAGTCAGAAGATCAGTTTCACAAGGCATTTGTCCCTTGATGCCTAGAAGTCTGAAAGGTGCAGCTACCCATAATCTTGCATCATGCTGGCGGGGAGGGAAGTGAAGGCTTATCCATGCCCTGCTCAAAACAAGCAAGTGTATAGCATGCAGTGCCAAACACTTCTTTCGATCAGCTCGCATCTGATCTAGCTTCAGCTTCAGGGCAGCCCAGATCTGAAGTAAATCTGCTGTGAATGTCCAATTTGCCCAAGCCTGAGCCCTATTTACGTGAGATGTGCATACTTAGGCAAGATTTGCCGAGTGCCTTGTTGCGGCCTGGTATTGGTATGAGCCATTGTCTAATCTCCTAGCATCCCCCTTAATAAGCCCTATAGTAGTCCCCTATATAACCCCCCTTTAAGGAGTTTGGACTACAGCTCATATACGGGGCCGCTCACCTTAAGCACGTAAAGCTGTAATTCATCTTCTGACATACATGACCTGGAGGCCATTCCTCTCAGAACCTAGAGGCCGACTTCGCACTGGCCCGAAAAAATATTCGCCAAGTCTGGGTTCATATAGGGGTTATATACTATATAATGGGTTATATAGGTACTATAATGGGTTATATAGGTACTATAATGGGTTATATAGGTACTATAAGGGCTTCTTATATAGGGGGTCTCTTTTTAGGGAGTCTACCGTTTTGGGCTTACAGTCAACTTCAGATTCTCCTCATTGGCTTCAGATCCTTGCTTAAAAGGGGGTTATATAGGGCTTATATAGGGAGTTTTATAGGGGTTATATAGGGTTATATAGGGGTTGTATAGGGGTTATATAGGGGGTTTATCGGGGTTATATAGGGTATATATTGGGGTTATATGGGGGTTATATTGAGTAAGGTGCCCCTGCTTCCAACCAAGGCATTTGAAGCCGGACCTGCAGCTGAGTTGTGGCTTAGGAAGCCAAAATTAAGTTACCTTAACAAGAAACTGAAATTGATAACTCAATTTTGCTTCATTCGTAGACAACCCAGCCAAATCAGCCTGTTTAACTGCTACTACGAAGCTGCCTGTAGGGATGTGTTCCTCAACCCTGAACTCTAAACCCTAAATAGTAGCTTTAATATATTACCCTTAATCGGTACAGCGGGCTCATGTGGCTGAGGTTGAGGAACCCACATACCCAAGTAGCAGGGCTTCCGCCACCAACCGCTTAGGGTTTAGGGGGGTTTTGGTTTTAGGGGTTTAAGGTTTTGCTGAATTATGATGTGACAGTACATGGCCCTAAGGTCTCAAGTATCCAAGTAGTGGGGTTCGGGTAGCAAATACGATTCTCTGAATGATGTTTTTTGGGACCTCAACCCCCCCTTTTGGGGTACTTGAACAGGATTGCTATGCATACACCAGGCTTTGTGTTTAATCGAGGACTACCAGGAGATGTGACCAACAAGGCATCCAATTTGTAGCGCAATCTCTGCGTCGCGATCCGATTTTTTCTAGCACAAGATGCGGTAGCCATCTTCAGCCATCCTCCTCAGAATCGGAAGTTACCTTGGCAGGCACCAATCTGGCTGCAATCTGTACCAGAAGAGCTGTAAATGTCGCAAGTAAGGTCTTTTTGGCTTTAAGGCTCCTACCCCCGAAGACGAAGTGGCGCAGCCCAATACGTCTGCACATAACAGCGCCCCTAAAGCGCCCTGCCTTTGCTGTGTCTTTCAGAGCCTTCTGGGTTTGGGGCATGCGGGGTGGGAGGGTGGGTGGGTGAGTGGGTGAGTGGGTGGGGGGGGGTTCGAGTTCAGTTCGAATTCTGTTGGAGTACATTATGTTCCTGATGACCCTATCCTTCGGACCCAAACCCTGAAATCCAAACCTTTATGTATATTGTACAAAGAGGGGAAATCCATGTAAAACCAGTGTTTTGGGATGTGTTGGGTTGGGTCGCTATATGAATGGTCGTTGCTACCCCCCTTTCCCCGATACAAAGCAACACAGAAAGAAAGAACGAAAGACACAGAAAGCAAGAAGGAAGAAAGAACAGGGCCTGACAAAGTTTCGTTTGGAGTCTGCGCCAAACCGTTGCTGCCGCCTGAGCTTTGGCACGCTAATCCTCTAAAACTATAGAACGTCTCAGGGATTCCTGCTATAAATGATGCGCTTTCCCAGGTTTTTGAAAGTATGCACCGCGAGAAGCTATTCACATAAACGCAGCGAGCACTACGAAGCACACTGACGTGAATGTAAGGATCCTACGCTCATGAACGTCCCCCCCCCCCATAGCGGCAAAGTGTGTCGCTGGAATGCGTCAAGCGTACTGAATCGGACTTGATCTGCGGGCGTGCCTCTGAAGTTCAGTGGCTTTGCCCGATGAGGAGTTATCAAGCTTATGATGCATCTCTCTGGTCCCCAGTACAAGACGGAAAAAATCCCAAGAGGAGGCATGATATTGATGTCATGTCTCGAGCTATACTCTGTGGCTCCGGCAATCTTATCGAAGCGAGAGTAGTCCAAAGCCTCAGCGCGGAATGTGCCGAAGCTCCGTACTAACCAGAATCCAGCAGTTCGTACACCTGTCAGACAATCACGGCCTTGATACACATAAGAGCTGCAGAAGAGCTTCCTTGCATGACCAAAGAGATGCCAGCTCATACAATTCATACCATCATGTGCGGAAAGCCTCAGAGAAAACAGCAATCTACAACTTGGCACTTTTGCCAGGCGGCATTTCGCTTTCCAGTGACCTGCTGCAAAGGAGGCAGGCGGTCGGGGCTGGTTGCGAGGGTAAAAGAGCTGAAGGTGCGAGCACAGACTTCGCGCCCACTCTCATTAATCAGTATGGGGTCTGGGCTTGTCCTCCCCAAACTGTCCTAGACAGGCGTACCTGCATCTCTGTGCGGCCACGACTTGATTCGCGCTATTTCGCGTATATCTGCTGCCCAGAAAAAACATCTACCATGTACCACTGATGTGGAATGCATCCAAAATCACACTGGCTCCCAAATAAGCATGCATGACGTGTGTGTCCCAGGGGCTGCCGCTCAACAGCACATTGCGTGCTTCCACCACCTCCACTCACATAACTTTCGTCTGGTTAGCATGGAAGGAAGGAATGGAACATACAATGGAAACTACGATATCATGGGACGCTGCATATAGACCACTATTAAGATCCTTTCCTTCATTCCTTGCTAACCAACCATGGAATCAACGTTTGAAGAGACCCCTCAGGGAAAGGCCGCAGCTTTCAAAAGTGTCCGAATAAGCCCTGATTGCAGAAGTCTCCTGTCCAGGGATGACTACCCGGCAAATTGGATTACACTGCACCTTTTAGCGGCCGTTCTGGATAAACTTCGTCTGAACTCAAGCTTGAGAAGACGCCGAGGGGCTAGCTATCCAGAATCTTCTATCTCAAGCTCCTTACCATTTGTGTTGATACTATTAGTATTAGCATTGACGTCATTACTACCATTAGACACTTAGATTCTATTTGATGATACTATTTACTGTTACTCCTAGGGTTGATGTCATTCGATGTCAGTACTACCATTAGTGTTATTCAAATCTATTCAGCTTAGACCGAGAAGAAAGCCCGCAGACCTCTGGAGCTGGCGCTGAGGGAGCTGCTGGGACCTGGTCATGATGAGTGGCCGTGAACCAAGCTCTGCTATAGGTGGAGCATGTGCGCCATAGTCTAAACTCCTAGTATCCCCCTTAATATCCCCTAGACCAGTCCCCTATATGATCCCCTATAGAACCCCCTTTTAGGGAGTGTATTTAGACTAGAGCTCATATAAGGATTATGAGCAGAATGGAGAGCCTAGGGTCTAGGACTGGGGATCCCTCATCAGTATTAGGGTCCCTCAAAAAATTGTTCCAGGCAATACAGATTCTGGTTTTTGAGCGACGAAGGCAAGGCCGTGTTCGGAGAAATAGCTCTCTTCTCCAACCTTATCCTAAGGGTTCGAATGGCGTAGCGTAGGCTATTATAGTCTTCGCAGGGCCCCAACTAGGTGCGATTTACAGACCTGGATCTTTAGGTCTTTGATGCAGCAGTACCCTGAGCCCTCTTAAGATTGAAGCCTCACCCTTGGGACATCCCACTCAATCAGCACCCCCTACGAATGAACGCCCAGCCCACCCACAATAGCCGTAGCACGTATGGGGGCTTTACACTTACAGTTAGGGGGAAGGGATCAATTGTGATGAGGATGTGATGAGCAGGGAAGGTATGAACAGGAATGGAACTTTGGGAATTTTGTTGGCGTTGTTATGAAGAGACGACTATAAAGATCAATCCCTCCATGACCTACCAACAGCAAGCACGGCTGATGCTGCTGTCTCTGTCTGTCTTAGCCCAGAGCTTAGGGTTTGACAATCCTGGTTGGGGCATCCGTACCACAAAGGCCATAAATTAATTGAACTCTCGTTCTGGTCGAGGAGAAGTCAAGCAGCTGCATTGAACCGAGGGATTCCGGAGCTCCGAGAAACACATTAGTTAGCCCTAGCGATTCCAAGGACCTGATTTAGGTACTACTCATGGACTTTAGCGCCCACAGCAGGTATTGCTTGTAGACTTGGATCTTGCAGGTAAACATCGCATCTAGGCTAAATTGCCGCGAGTGAAGCGTAGCACTCCCACCTTTTTCGTGTGAGCTACTACACTGTCAGCAGAAACACATATGAGAGAGTCCATGGCCGTCAGAAAAGAATGACTCCAAACAGGCGCTTGCAAAAGGGACTGGGCTCGCTTACAATTACAACCCTATGAAGGGTCCATATTCACGATGTTTTGGCTGCTACATTCCCTTCCGCGATTCTCCCTGTACCGCATGCCTGCACAATGTCCATAGCCTATTGCATCCAACAACCCCCGCACAGTTCCCCTACTTGGATGGCCTGGGAAGCCGCTCAGAATTAGCAAGAACGCTGGAAACCCTCCGATAATTCACGAAGACCGCAATGAATAACTGGCTAGCGAACCCCTACGCCCTGACCCCCAAACCTGAACCCCCCCCTGCCCCATACGTAGATTCAAACCCGAAACCTCGCCCTAGAACGGCTGTCTTGGCGAACCCTACATCCTACATGAGCGGGTATCCCCCTCTTTACCCCTATAATATTCCCTAATATAATACCTCACAAGCCCCTTTAAGGAGTTTAGACTATAGCTCACATACGCCTCAACAGCTAACCTGCTCACCTGCACCGGTTTCCGCTCAGCAAGCAGCAGCGAGGAGACGCCCGGTGGGAGGTCTGTGACCTGATCTTTGGAGCGCAAGTTGAGGGTGTAGGGATTTACCGTAGTAGTTTCTATTTTATTTCCATTATCCCCATATAGCCCCCAATATAACCCTATTATTATATCAATGGGGCTTAAGGTTTAGGATGTTTTGGGGTTTCCCTAAGGACTTAGAGCTACCTGGAACTTTTATGCCTTGATTTTTAGAGGTGGGGACCTGCATGTTCACAAGGTATACACCCGAAAAGTACAACATCCCGGGTCGTGAGGTCTAGGGATCGGAGGTTCTTCTGGGTTTGGGGCATTCGTTGTGTTTTTGGTCGCAGCAGTGGCGGCAGTGCTGTTTTGGTCTAATTAAACCTTTTTGGGGACTCCGCAGTTCTTAAGCGAGTCGCATCGAAATGCGGTGCTTCCGGTATTAAGTCTGCCAATAGGTATCGGGAGTCCTCGACACGCATAGAAGAGGTTAATGCGAGCCTTCACTACGTTTTGGAGTCTTTTGAGAAGTACTCACCGGATCTCAGGGTGAGCATGGTGGGCTGGGATCCTCTAGAAGTATGCAACAAATGGGAAACATTGAAATGCGGGATACAGTCCTAGGGTATCTCCCATCCTTCGACTACTTGTGGAGGACAGTACTGTACCCAAACCCAACGCATACCAACAAAGAGCTCAGGGGTTCAAGGTCTGGGCACCTTTGTCGAGCTGAGGGTTGTGGGTCTTGTAGTCTGGGCTTGAAGCAATCCATGCAAGGTCACTCGAATATGCCTGGTCTCAACGTTGGGAACGTAAGATGTGCTGCCTTGTCTGGTCCACCTACCTATGCGCGGAAGTACGGTTGAAGGAAGAACGCACTTCTCAAGAGGAAATGGGTTCCCTCGAGTAAGTAGGCGTTGAAGGAATTGATCCCAATCAAACTGCGATATACGGTTCTTGTTCGAATCATACTCCATATATATAGTAACCCTAGCAATGCTTTCCTTCACTCCCTTAACCATATGCCTTAACGGAGACCCATAAAAAGGAGGAGTTTCTTGAAATGGTCCCTCATCCCCAGGTTGAGGCTTAGGGTTGTACCCCTGGGTTTAGGGTAAAAATCCTTGAAGGAAACCCAGGGGACGACATGGGCTCATAGAGGGTCTACATGGGGCCCACATTGGGGCAACCTTGTGGGGAGGGTGTGACGTACAAACGTGGAAGCAAGTGATAATCATGAATCTTAAGACACCATACTTTACTGACAACCTGCAGACGTGTGTAAGCCGGATCCTCTTCCGGAAAATCTCTACCTAGACCCTCCTCCTACCCTCTATTAGGGCCTAAGTACCCACTATTAGAGACCATATATCCCCAATTAAGGGTACAAGGAGGGTCCTGGTAAAAACCTTTTGCAGCGGCCTTGACATGGTCCGACCCGACTGAGGGCCCACAGCAATGACTTCAAGTCATGCCCTGAACCCTAGCTATCCCTAGCTCTAAACCCTAAACCCCTGCCCCAAAAGCCCAAAACAGAAAACCCCATATGCCCAAAACCCTGAACCCCAAAAGCCCAAACCTTAAACAGTATACAAGCAAGTAAAAAGGTCGAACAAGGTGCCCGTGGATGCTCCGCAAGAAGGTCCTGCAGCTGCACCTGCAATCTCTTCAATTACCCCCTGCCCCTTAAGGGTTTGGGTTTAGGGCTTTGGGTTTCGAGTTTAAGGTTTTCGGGTTAAGGGTTATTTGGGGATTATATAGGGTCATATAGGGATAATATGAGGTTAAATATCGGGATTCTACAGGGTTAAGGGATGCCACCTTTCACCTGGCCCCCCCCTATATAAGAATTTCACAAGATAATTCACATGATCCCTGTACAATTTCAAAGACCTTGTTGACTCCCTAAACCCTTTTGCATTTAGGGAGTTGACAAGGTCCCGGAAATTGTATGCCTAAATCCTAAACCCTAAATATCCTGGGTCTCCAGGAAACCCAGAAAGAGTCTCTGATAGAACAGGCCTTTGCAGACTTTGGGCATACATAGAAAAGGAAGGGAAAACTAGGGGTCCCTTCTTCACCATTACATACGTAGCCTTGTTTTGAGAAACTCCCATACTCGGGCTTCAAGAATTCTCTCTGTAATCCCTAGATAATGGATGTTTGGGGTTCACATGGGCATCAGATGCTGAATGCCCATCTGGCCTTCAGGTCATTGCGAGCCGTTGCAATTTGGGCGTCTGTGTCCTTTCATACAATAAGGCGCGCAGCAGTACCTTCTCAACGTCCGCGGACGTCCGATGCTATGGCCTAAGCATTGCCAAGCTCAACGCGTGTGCAACAAGACTTGTCTTCTCTCGTCTCCCTGCTCGACAAGCAAGGCTCCATTCCGCTGCTCTGAAGTCTACAGATTCCCGATGCCGTCTGCATTCGAAGAATGACTATTGCCCCCGATAAAATCAAAACCTTAGCTCGAAATGCAACTTCCTCTTTCACGATTCTCCATGAACAGCAGGTAGACCCCAAGAGTCCCATGAGTTGTTCTGCGATCGTCCTGCTGCTGCTCGGTCAGCCATGACCTGTTAATGATGCTCAACAGTTTCGAGTTTCGATGTTACATCCAGGTTCCTGCTCCACCTTATCAAATATGGTCCTGAAGGGGGCCTGTATCCAGAAATCGTGACATGTACGCAGCGCTTACTGAACAAGCTGCGATCCTTGCATCGAATCTTGCATGCATCATGAACTCACACTGCTCACTGGCTCCTGGGAAAAATGCAAAAGCTCAACTGCACAAATCCTGCATCAGCGTTCCTCAGGCGGACCTAAGATGCTTGACTCAACGCCCAGAAGAAAAAAAAGCTTTCGATCCTCTGCCTCACCACCCCCCAACGCGGGCAGCTGCAATGCTGTCACTACGCACCTTTCACGCGTATACAGAAACAATAACTGTGTTGTCTACATGGATGTAATGCACTGTAGCCCTCCTTCAATCCCCAAGATCTTTGATCCGAACCGCCGACGGGCCTGGCTGTTTTTCCGGGTAAGCGAATGAACTGGCCCTGTGTTGCAATCCACTGGGAAGACCTGGGCAAAGATCAGTATGTCTCAGGACGGACCCCGTCAGAGTTAGTTGGAGCAGTGACAGCGACATGATGATGGCAACATGCAAGGCAGTCACCATAACAACAATAGCGTATACTCTACAAAAGTAGTCAAGCTAGTGAGGCTCCCATGATGGCGACCGCAAAAGTGGCATGGTTGGGCGCATTGATTTTGGCGTACAATGCGCCGCGCCTGTGCGGCTGGAGCTGTGCAACAACCTCCCCATGTCCAGTCAGTTCGTCGAACAGGCATTGCAAAGCCCAAGCGCCAAAGTCCAAACAGCCATAATATCAGGCTATCATACTCTACGACAATGTCATTGCCGTTCTTGCTTCCCTGTTTCCACTGGGCTTTCCTTCGTCCTTCGTCCGCCTCCGCCGCCGCCCCCGCCACCGCCCCCGCCACCGCCGCCACCACCACCACCACCACCACCACCACCACCACCACCACCTCTCCCTCTTCTGCCTATGCCCCTACTAATGCCGCTCGTCTTCAGACTATGTATACAGACTTCTTGAATCTGAAATGCAGCCATCCCAATTCATAAAAGCCTGAATGTTCAAGGGCCCGGCCGCACGTTCGTCTCTCCCCGGCGGAACGCTCCCAGTGCCTGGCAGTCAGATAAGCGAGCGGCCAGCTCTGAGGTGTCAAGGGTTCATGGTGAACGAGAGAGCATGTTGTGCTGCTAGCAAACCACCTGTTTTTGAAAGCTTGCTGATAGCTGAAAAGGCTTTTGTATGTGTTCTGCCTTTGACCACGGCAACGTTGGCCGTGCCCAAACAAGAGTGAAAGTTTGCAAGGTGGGCCGCTGTTGCCCTACAGCCCTCCTCATCTCGACGCTGGCTGTTCAAGACCCCGAGCCACTGCATGTACTGCTGTCAGAATAACAGATTCGAAAACTCCAACCTTCAAGCTGTTTCTCAACTTCGTCGCCTCACGCCGGCCGTTTCTCTGGCGGTCAAGTTCTACCAGCTTCTCCTGAGTTTGGAGGACCTGGCGGTGGAGTGCATGGAGTTGGGGATGATGCCGCTAATTTTTCAGGAAAATCTAACCGGAATAGGTTGGGGGTCCTGTTGAACGCGTTTGTGGTGTGTATTTACGGTTCAGGTCGCTTACCAAATTACCGGTCCCTCGTATGTGACCCAATATTCTGATCGGTGGCGTTGGTTGGCTTACCAAGTCTTCATCGGTTTGTGGGCACAATTCAAGGTTCAATAAGGTGCGATCCAGAAGAGTTAGGTCTTGCTCTTGGGCGCTTCGATCTTCAAGTTCTCTAGGGCTTGCTTGAAGGCTTGAGTCCACAGTAGGCCTGCTGAAGCCTCAAGTTTCGAGTGCAGCCGCACGCCCTATGTCTACATGCTTGAATCCCTGACTCCGAAACATCCGTACTGGATGTCTTGTTCCGAAGGCCATGTCTAGATTGCTAACCACCCGTTTCTCAGCACAAAAGGCATTCCGAGGATCCTGTTGCTTTCCATGCTTGCTGGTAGGATGTGCACGGAAAGGACATTGAAAGGTTTCGGGCACAGGACTCTAACTTTTAAGTTAAGGAGCTGAGAAGTTTTCCCAGAAGCCAGGTATTAGAATCAGGGTTATTTCGGCCGCCAGAACACGCAAAATGCCACCTAATGGTCGGGAATTATCAGGCTTCCTGAATTCTAAAGCCACTCCTCCGGGGCCATGAAAACGCATCCTGCTTCAACTTGCCTAGCTGCTACATTCTGGAACCTGAAGTTCACGCACTACGCCGCAAAAGCTGGCGGTGCAAATCCATCTCATCATCAGAACCCTACACAGCTGGCAGAAAGTTATAGTGATTCGCCTGGTTTGCGAGCTCTTCGATGCGGCATAACCGCTCGCGGTCTAGAAGAGCCATGGCCCCAGATTGCGTCGGGGGCTTAGCTTTTTGGGTCGGGGATGTGAGGCTAAAGGTTTCGTGGCAAATCATAGTCGTAAATTAATAGTACTAACCAGCGCATAAACTTATAATGATACAAGCTTCAAGCCCACAATTCTGGATGTCCTTGCAGCCACCGGACTTTGAGGTTCACGTGTTAATTATCCTAGTTGGGGCGTACAACTAGGATACCTCTACTAATACCTCTGAGTATTTCCCTGGCAAGTGTGCCCATTACCCCCACTTGGAACTACCCATGAAGCTCCAGCCAGCCCACGCTCCAGGGGAAGCCACCAAGTTAACACCGTAGTCTTAAAAGGCAGGACGATGTCTTGATGTGAGGTTTCTCAAAAGAATGTATTCCACTTGAGACAAATGTAGAGGTATTTTGAGAAACTCCGTTGTGACCTGGCTATGCTTGGCGCGCTGTAGCCTAAATGCATCAGGCTGGAATTCCGCCATGATTCTGCTCGCTGAGTTATCATTGTAGTCTGTTAGCTGCAGCAGCTCTCAACAAAAGCCACCACACGTCTTTTGCCGCGCTAGCACCCTTCATGTTGAACCAATCCCTATGCGCTGGAAAACCTAGGGCAGGGAACCAACGACAGCACATATGCAGCACAAGCCACCATTCCCAGAAAGGTTACATGACAAGGACAGACCAATGCTACGTTCCCTGCGCGTGCACGTCGGGACCCCTATGCAAGGTGAAACGGTTGTGTCTGCAGCAGGTCGTAGCCAACCGAACACATGCAGCAAGCGACTTTGGGCTTGGGCTGCAACTGCAACTGTAACCTAACCCCCACCTGCCAAGTGCAAAGCAACAGGCATGAAAGCAAGGGGAATTGGCTCAAATCTATAGCAAGTAGAAGGAAAATGGAAAAACCTAGTGCTCAGCTGCTGTCTATCTGACACACTGAATCCAGAAACCTTCCCATACCTCCATCCCGGAAAAAAAGATTTAGCAAGCCTCTGAAGTCAGACTGAAACTTCAACGACCAAAAAACTAGAAGCAGTGGTACCTCGACACTACATCAATCTGAAGACTTACGTCTTCTCGAGATAGGCTCTTGTTGTGGCTCCTTCAGTCTTGTTCTGAACTGTGGCAGACCTTTATGTCCAAATCCTTGTCTATCCGCAGCCTCGACAGGCCCTGACATATGGGAAAGTTCGCCTAAGAAGGAAACTCTAACAGGAGCCCATATTTTCACAGGGTCCCAGATTCGGGAATCTGTGGCTGACTGGCTTAGAACCTCGGCAGAAAGCCGATATGATCATCACCGAGAATCCCTGTACCCAGAAAAACATATTATATCCCTCTATATTACATTGACCCGGCAGACTCCTGAACTTTAAGCCATCCTACACCCTGAAACCGCCAAACTACCCTAAAGCCTGCACCCCAGAACAGCTAGCCCAAGAAACCCGTATGTACCCACCCGTTCCCAATTCATTTTCCGTTGGATTCTCCAATCTTGTGGTAGCATCCCTAAGCCCGTTTTTCCCTGCACAACTCCCTCTTTTAACACATTAGAAACCTGACAAAAACTTTATGTAACAACACCTTACATAGACCGCTATACAACCGCATGTCTCAGAAAACAGCCCATGGGAGCCGGCTCGCTTGCCGGGCTTCCGCCCAGTCACGCTGAAACTGCTCCAGCAAAGCCCTCTCCTTACATGTGGGAAAAGGATGGAAAAAAACAGTAACTTGCATATTACTGAGCATATTGGGGACTAGACAAGGGGCTACAGGGATCCCTTCCTCCACTTCCTGTTTGGGGGCCGCAGGGCCCGGATTTTTGGGTAAGTTTGGGCTGGGGTTTGGGGAATCGAATTTGAAATGGCTTGCAGGATTAAACGTCTAAGGATGCAGGGCTCTGTGCCTGATGCTTCCTAAACCCTAAACCGCGCTTCACAAAGCTCCCCAGGCTGCAAGCTTCAAGTTCCGCACTCACCAGTTGCGGTGTTTTGCGAGATAGGGTCGCGTCAAGAAACTCTATGAATGTAATGGGATTGATTTGAAACAGTATGTGCATTCGACTTAATGCCCTCCCTAAATGTCAGTTCTCCTCCACATCGCTAATGTCAAGCATTCCTGTTGTGGTATACGTTGCGGTATACTACAATATATTGTGAATGTCTTTTTTCTTGGGGTAAGTTATAATAAGTGGCGGGGATTACCATTTCACAAGATTTTTCCAGCTTGCACCCATGTTGTCCCAAAGGCAATCCAAAAATGGAAGCCTGCAGCACATCCGAAGGAAGAAATGTAACTTATGGATGGCTGTAAACCCACCCAGGGAGCATCAAAATTCCTTGAAAAGTAGGGTTTAGGTTTGAGGGACTTCCCTTACAGCATATTTTTCAAGCCCTGCTCATCTCATATCCTTAATTAGTGGGTTTAGGTTGTAGGGACTTCCCTTCACCCTAAACCCTTAGCCTTAAAACCCGCATAGTTTTTCAGAGCCCTGGTCATCTCTTAGCCTTGGTGAAAGGTTTCGCCAAGTCTCAGAGTTGGCTTTGATCACCGCCTGGATGTCCAAGGCTCTGCCCGGAGTTCATATTATTTCGTGGAAGAAGGAGTGGAATTCCTCATTTACCGCAGTATCAGATTATTCTGTAAGTGCTTGGTTGGATTCCGCATCGGAAAGATATGGTGATTTTTGAATTTGGCTTGGCTGGCTGAGAGCTCTGGGATCCCATGTTGAGGAGAGCGGCTTGGTGTTTTTGCAAGCATGATGTTGAAGGAGTCCATGTGAAGAAAATGTTGCACCTCGTGTGGTGTGCGCACCTGTGTACAGCCCCCGAATCATGAATGATTTTTATGGCCTTTACACATCCTACAGGAAAGCCTCCAAGAAGAGGAAAGCAAGAGACTGACTGAGGATTTCAGAATTCAGCAGGAAAAGCCCGGCGTCTTCTATCAACACTTGTAAGAAACGAGGTAAGTCACCACAAACACCGAGAACGCAAAAGAACAACAACACTGATCGGCGAGCGGCGGTTAATGTACAGCAGGACTCCTGCTACAAGTCTCTGCTACGCTGAAAAACCTGAAAGACGGGCTCTGTTCTGCACCCACTGTGCAACCCTAGTGTGAAAATCAAGCCCATAGCTGTCTCAATCGACTTACGTGCTCCATCGGAAAACCTTCCGCGCCTTCCTAACCTTGAACCTGTCGTGTCTGAAACCCCAAACCCCCAACCCGGCCCTTACTGTTACTGTAACCACCGCTAGTCTTTTCATTGCTGCTCGTATTACCACTCTTACTACTTCTCTTCCTAGTACTTGCATTATCAGCAATACTATTCCTTTTAGCATTCTCCTTTTCGTAGATATTCTTATCGCCAAGACCCTCCCGACGAAATCGCCTTAGCGCTGTAGGCCGCCCTTCGCACGCGAAGCCGAGGAGCTTCGCCCTCCGGAGCCTTGAGTTTCTGGGGTTTAGGGTTATATAGGGTTCTATAGGGTTATATAGGGATATATAGGATTATATAGGGGTATATAAGGTTATATAAGTTATAGGGGTTATATAGGGATAACGGAACACAAAATGGAAGCTGTTATTGACGGTTTAGGGTTTTAGAGTCAGCCTTTAAAACGGGCTGGCTTTGTAGGCAGAATATCTGGGGTACATATGTAAAGCCTGCTATACGGCCATCGAGGGATAATCAGGGTATATATGGTCAAGGGTTATAAGTCAGCATATACCCCCTGGCTTACATGGAATCCCACAAAGCTCTCTTTAAAAGTAGAAAATCATGATTTGGGACACATAGGGCCCATCAACATTTTGGATAACACAAAGAGGGTGTATAGGGCCAAGGGTATAAGTTCCTTTTAGCATGTACCCCCCCATCGTAGTGTGGAATCCCGTGAAGCCGTTCTAGTGTTGAGGTTGAGGGTTTAAGGCATCTTGGGGTTCCGCGCTTGGGGGAGGGTACATGTCATGGGTTCGGGTTTAAAGGTTGAAGCCGGCACCCCCGGCACACTTTCCAAAAACATGGTCCTGTATGACCAGGTCCCAAGGGCGCACCCTTGATTTTGAGCATTTCCGCTGCTCGGGATGTGGGCCCTCGGGATTTTGGGGCTTCAGGGTTTTCCTGCAACTCAAACACCTACAGTTTAGTAGCAAGCCCACCCTCACAACTTGCTGGAATCCGTAAGGCTGGGGTTACAGGTAGAGTTCAGGATTGGCAGCTCAAGGCTCCGAGTTTAGGGCGTGGTGATGGAATGTGTCTCGTTTTCAGGCCGTCTTCCACCTTGTCTGACTTTTCTGCCAAGCATGCTGTTCAGGGGTTCCATAGCCCAGCTCAGAAAGGAGTTTCCAAAATATGGGGCCTCAACATGTATACCCAGAAAAATCCTTCATCCTGCTTCTAAGTCCACTAGAAAGGGACTCTACTGTTTGGAAACCTCCATGACTGTCTTGGAGATCGTGGCTCCTCAGTTTGGGGCTTTGAGATTCAGAACCCCCAGGCCTTGCAAGGCCCTCAAAACACCCAAATAGCGAAGAGGCTAAACCCTAATAAAGCCCCCAAGAACCCTAGACCCCTCAAACCGAAACCCTGAGCCCTTACCCCTCAAACCCTGAACTCCTGAACCCGAAAGCATGCTTCCCCAATGTTCTTCCCTCCGCCTCGGCTAAGAATTCAAGGCCACCTCTCTGCCGCGCAAGGGTGCTAGGGCCCAGTACGATGTGGGATACTAGCTACTAAAAGGGATCTCGCTAGTATGGAAAGTTTATAGAATCATTTCATTCAAGGGATGACGAGGGGGGGCGTTGTGCGAAATGGGAACTATGCGGCCTCATTAATTGAATTGAAAAAGGGCTGAGTCTGCAGGGTCTTGCCTGTTCCTTGTGAGGTCTCAATGTGGCGTAGGGCAGCTCGAACATCCTGTCGTTTCTTGCCATCTATGTATTTGTCTATATGCATTCTATTGTATTGCTCTCTCGGCTATCCGCTGATCGGACCTGAGGCAGACCATCATGTGGGGTTGGGATGGTCAATGAGCCGTCGGGAGGAGAATCATGGAGATGAAGCTCAAATATAATCAGCATATGTGGTGTCACTGTTGCTGCCAGGGCTTGTATGATTGTTAGAGCTGTTGCCATATATGCATACGAAGCATCAAAATGCAGAAGCCCAGCAACTGCTACCAATTCTGGCGCGCCGCTAGTATAGGTAATATACATCCTGCTCCCGACTCGTTGGTTCTAACCCCGCAGATGGCCTGTGTTTCAAACTGATTCACTCAAGAATTCATGTCCGTGAAGTCTGATCCGCACAAGCTCCGAAACATATCAACAGGCCCCGCACTGCTGCCCTTCGTCCACTCCGTACTGATACTGGTTCTTAGTCGGAAATAAGGGAATATCATCCCTTATACAATGAATATCTTCCCTTATTTCCTACCAAACCCCAGTAAGTAGTGATATCCCGTGATATCCCTTGGAAGCCCAACCCATGAACCTCGTCCTTTCTCAATCCCAGGGTTTAGGGCTTCCCCAAATTAGGGATACCTTTCTGGGGGTCCCTTTAGTAAGGACTATAATGTTGTGGGGTTGATATTGGGGTCCCTCTGCTTCGGGCAACTACCTTACCTTACTGCCACCAACAGCTTTCTAGTTGTTATACGAATGCCAATACAATTTTTTAACGCTCTACTCACATACTCCAGCAATGGTCCCTCATTCCGGAAACGCCAATCTAGGGTTTAGGGTTGAAGGTTGTAGAGGCCTTCCTCCAACTCCTCGAACTTTTTGGCCGGCGGTGTGCCCACAGGCCGAAACTTCAGCAGGCAACCGCAAGAAGTCTCCTGGTTGGGCCTATACTTCCGGACACACAGGGGAGCAAGGGATTTTTGCAAGGATCCTAGAGGGGATACAGGACACATGACACTTACAGGTAGTGATAGTGACAAGTAGGAAAGTAGGTTACATAGCTCGAGTTGTGTGACTCAAATGCAAGCTAGCATGACTCCTATTGGACTCAAACTGACCAAGTAAGCAATTGCCAAAAAGATAACCCAGACCCCTCAAGTCCCTAAAGGATCCGCAAAACAGAAGCCCCCCAAAATAACCCTCATTCCTACATTGGGGAAACGAGGGGAATATTTGGAGGTTCCATTGTTTGGATCTTTTAGGGGGGGTCTGATTAGGTAGCTGGAGGAAGGCTTGCCCATTCAGAGGAAAGACATTTTGGAACAGACCACTTGCGAGACCATGATCCCTAAACCTCCTAGAATCGCACAGGACTCTGTGATTCATGTTACGGTATGCCTCCCCAGGCAGTGTTGGACGTCTTTCCTCAGGATTTTTAATCTGAAGAATTCAAACTTTAGGGCTTAACGGTTTGTGGATTCAGGGTCTCTGACTCTTTCTTCAGTACGAAAGGCGAAATTATGCTCTCGGCTGGAGATGCATTATGCACTTTTAAGTTTTCAATCTCAACCTTCAGGTTTCAACGCACGCGTCCTATTGCAGCCTGAAACATAATCTGAGGTCCTGCAGCTCCACGGGCGTTTTCATGCCGAACCGGGCCACGGCACCAGTGCCGATGCCAACAAACGTCCCAGCCCACTGCTGGACAAACAAAGCCTTGGGTACTACGCGAGGGTGTATGGGTAGTTCTAGGGACACTCACAAGTACCCGAACTAAGGACGTAATGCAGGCCATCCTGCTAAGAACTCTCTTCACCACGAGTTCTGGGCTTGAAGCCGGCTTCATGTGACATGTGCCGTCAGTTCCACCCGTGATTAAAGCTAACGTTGAGGCCTCAATAAGATACCAACATGGATTCAAGTTCTGGGCGTACGGCTTGGCAAAGTTGCGTGTGCTTCTCGGGAGCCCTTTTATGAGGACCCTCTTTGCATAATGTAGAGAAGCAGCATCTTTGCTCCGCATGCTCACCCACAGTCAGGATCCCCACAGGTGTTGTGGTAGTGGTAAGCCCATCAAAGAAGGTAATATGCACACAGATTATTTTTGGTGATAAGGATGCAGGGAGAGCTACCCTGCCGCTGTGACCCCAAGACTGCAAATATTGCAGCTAGGCTTAGGAACTCTATTACTATTATCAACTATTGTTACTGCTATTACTACTATTTCTTTTATTACTTGCTCTTACTATTGTATTACTCTTTTTTACTTATCCTTGCGATGGCACCTACGAATGTGGTATGCCCTGTAGTGAGCCACCTGGAGGTTCCTATAAACTGAGGGAACCCCAATCTAGACCCTAATCCCTAAACCCTATATAATCCTTGCTATGGGGAGCCCCAGAATGGTACCCCTAGTTTTGGGAAATCCGATTCAACTGGTGTGCACCTAGTAAAGACGAAGCGGCTTTCAGAATTACAGGAATGGCCATGGCTTAGAGGCTAAAAAACATACAGAGTTCCATCACCTCCCCTGTGTTCCATCTGCCTTAGAAGGCTGTATACATCCTGCCGAGCCGCGCTCCTTCAAACCCGTGAAACAGACGATCATTCCCACAAATCCGGAGCCCGTACTCTAAACCTTAACGTATGCAGTGTCGCTGTAAGGGGGCCATATACGGAATGCAGAAATCATCGGGTTTACGGATACTATCCTCGCTCATGAACTCAAACAGAAAATGGCATGGAACATGGAATGAAAAATGGCTGTATAGAGGGGCTGACAGAGATGATCATGAAAGAGGGTTTGACTATGGGTTTTAGCGTGTGTATATATTGTATATAGGGTTCCTTAGCATATTGGTGAGTGTACTTATATGCTTTCCAATTTGGGGGTACCATAAATCAAGATCCTAACAAACATAATCCTGAACCCCGCCCCTTTTCAACCCGGATTTGAGCAACTGCCAAAATGCCTAAACTCTGAGTAGTCTTGGCCCCAAACCCCATTTTGTAACTTCCCTTGACCCTTGGAATGAGCAAGTAGCAGCTGCCCTGGCATCCTCCACCTCCATGCGGCAAATCTCCTGAGAAAAGGAGCCAACAAAAATGTAAGGGCGTATATGACCAGCCAAATCCAAAACCAAAGGGCACACAGATGCTTTTTGGTGGATACCCCTACATTCCCGGGTTTAAGGGACTGCTTGCAAAGGCAGGGGGTTTCCTCACCCCAATCGCTTTGCTTGAAACTTGGTTTTCAAGCCATTCCTGCAACGCGGGGTGTAATAATCCAAAGTGTCAACAGCCAGACGAGGATGACAAACGAACAGAGCTAGTGAGGTCCTTTAAGGGCGGCATCATGCGGCTGCCACATAGTCATTCTATCCCGAATCTTGCCTCTGCACCGGGCAGTCGTCAAAATCCTGGATCACTCTGTATACTTTACAGGCACCTTATCATTCCCCCAAACTAACACACGATCGTGAGACACCCAACCAAGTTTCGGGGCCGACGCAAGGCAGCAGCAGTCGCTCCCAACGAGGGGCACCTTGTGCTTGGTAGAACATATACAGGGTTTGTGTTTGTTGGTGTGGCGCATGCTCAAAACCAAGTTTAGCCCTGAAACATATTCATTCTGGACCCTATAGCTTAACATGCATTATTTTGATAATAGACACTGGCCTGTTGAATTGCGAGCAGAACGCGGTTACCGCTTAGCTCCACTAATCCCGTCCCCTAATAATGAACCCCCCTACCTCCGCAAGCAGAAATCTGCTCCTAAATGTATAACGGTACCATGTTGGGAACCCTGAGCCGTAAACTCTACACCCTAGACTCGAAACCCTAGACCCTAAACCCTATAGACCCTAAACCCTGCACCCTATAAACCCCAAACCCTGCACCCTAGTACTAGGGATGAGAAAGACCTTCAAAGCTAAAGTCTAGGCCACGAGCGAATCCGAGCCTTGGGAACCAACATGAACCAACCCATCCACTCTGAGACAACAGCTAAGTTGGTATTATAGTCCCCCTGAAGTAGATAGAATATGGCTCTGGGTATATTATAACAAAATCCCCATATACCCCCATATTCTATCTACTTAAGGGGGACTTTATGCTGTAGGGGTCTAAATTATTGCAAATCTTACTCATAATCTTCAGAACACAGGTTGAGGTACCCTATATCATCACAATGCAAGGAAACTAGAACTGTAGCATGGGTAAGTATCCCTGAGAAGCCTATATAAACCACTTCCAATTTCGTTTTTGCATGGTCTTTGGGATTTGTCTCTTCATTCTCGGGGTGACGTCCCTCAAGCCAATATAGCCTGGTGTAACCCTCATAACACGAGCGCATTTTTGATCATGACCGTGAAGCACAGAAAATGCTGGAAAGGTTGCACTGGCAAACAACTCCGTTGGCCGCGAAGCGTTAAAGATGAGCCCAAAACCATCTCCTCTCTGCGCGCTGAAACTCAAAAAGTAGCCTTAACCCCTAAACCCTTACACCCCTCAACCGCGAGCCCTTGAGTGCCTGAACTGCTTTTTCTCAATTGCTCAACTATGACGTCGTGAATTCTGGGATGACTGCCTGGTCTCTCAAGTTTAAACACCTCAGGCCCTGAACCTGGTAAGCCTGAAGCCCAAAATCTCATAAGGCCTACTACGATACTAAGCCTAAAGAATGTCTGAAACCTTTCGCAAAGGTGGGCCACGGAAGGAGGTTGCAGCAGCCGAAAGAGGCTCATCTACCACTGTGAAGCCAGCCTCCGCAAAGCTCCAGAACATGGGTGCCTTTAAAGGGGTAGTATTAATATATGTACTCATTGGAGACAGCTTGAACAACATAATTATAAAAAAAAAAAGTGGAAAAAAGGTACATATGAGTAGGGGTTATAAGGGTAGTAGCTGTTGTAAGGGTTTTGAAGGCTGTATCAGGTCATATGGAGCTATAATGGCTGTAAGGATTACAAGCGCTACGTTAAGTTGTCAACATGGTGGTCCCCTCGGTGGCTCCTAGTATGATGTGGCCCCAATGTATAGAGTACCCAAAAAGACCGACATAATTTAGTCAGTCCCTATATGAAGTTTTGCTTTTGAATAAATCAAGGGTCCGTTCTTTGGGCGGGGTAAGTTAGGGAAAAGGGGGCCGTGCCCTTGTAGGGCGGCGGTGGGTGGTGCTGGGATTGAGTGTAGGGTTCTGGTGCTAAATAGGAGGTTGAAATTGGAGCATGTGTTCGTTTGAACTCTGTTTCTCAGGGTCGGGAACGCACGATTCCGGATTTTGGCTGCATCCTCACAGCATGCGGCACAGCATGTTCCGGGGCGATTAAAAAAGGGAGCCTCAAGCTGATGCTCATGATGCCGACATGTTTGGGACCCCTCAGCATTGGACCAACACAAAAACCCTTCATCTCGAGCAAGATAGACAAAGATTTATGTCATCATGAGGTTCCTTCAAACACTGCCTACATTTTCGGGAGGCCTAAAAAACCCTAAACCCAAACCCACCAAAACCCTAAACCCTAATAGACCTTGAGCCCTTGTCTGCATCCAGGTGCATCCACGCTGAAGACCAGCGAGTGGAGCAGAGCAGCTGAAGCAGTTTTGAGGGTGGTTGTGCCCGTGACCTCCTCCAGGCTACCTCCAAACACTTACTGGTTCTTAGTAGGGAATAAGGGAAAATAATTCCTGTTTTCAACCTATAGAATGTCCTCCCATATTCCCTACGAAGCACCAGTAAGAGCACCCATCCGTGGCATGTAGCTAAGTCGCTTGCGTGGTAACCTGCTCATGTTCCGTAAGCTGACACAAGCAGGAATACTTTCGAGATACTGGAAAGACGTAAGGCCCCGTGTCAAGCAGCGCCCAACCTGACTCGTGTGCTGGTATAGGGCTCCTAGACCCCGAAATTAACTAAACTATATGGGTACTCCTGAGACATGCACCTTGAATTGTTGTAAAACCCTGGACCCATTCCAAAGACATTTTTCCTTTCTACCCCTTGAAGTGAGACCGCTTCTATGCATGGCGTTAACTTATGTAATCTTGGTTTCAGGCTTGAGCTTCATGGCTATAGTATTTGCCGTAGGGTGTGACGACAAGTCGCCCTAACAAGTTACGGAAGCATCATATAATTCGTATAACACAGGGGTATAGAAGGGTGCATGATAGGGTTTTGGGTTGTAAGTTCAGGGTGTATCTCCCAACATGGAACTTCATGTAGTCAAGTTCCAGAGAAAAGTTGCCTTTGTTCGGCCCGCTTGAGGGCTGCTATGTTCCAAATCCTAGTGGTGAATACTCTCAACATGACACATGACGGTGCTGTATGGAGGATGGGGGAATAGCTGTTATTTGGCGGACGGGAGGTTTGATTATTAATTGTTGGTGGTAGGGGGCTTTTGGAGCCAGCGGCCAAATGGATGCCTCGAGCTGAGGAAACCTGAATCCCCCAAACCCTATAACTCACTATACGACCCTTACTGTTCACCCGAAACCCGAAGAGTTAAAACATACGGATTCCTCTTGACACTGCTATTACTATGCTAATCTGTTATTACTTTTGCCTCAACTGTCACTATGTCTATTACCATCACTACTGCCGCCGCCACCGCCACCACTGCCACCAACAGCAAAAATAGCACAACCAGCACCACAATATTATTGCCATATAGATTACTATCAAATCTTACAAAACATCCTGAAAGAAATGCCAACAATCAGCTGCCAGACTTGGTTTATTGGTATGTTGTTGGATTTCTATTCTTAATTCAAACCCAAACCCTACAAGAGAGGCCAACAATAACCGTGCAGATTCTTATAAACTCATATTAAAGTTCAATGCCAAACGCTACACGAGAAGCCAACAATCAGCTGCCAGACCTGGTTTATTTGCTCTTTGTTAAGTTTCTATTCAAATCTCACCAAGAATCCTGAAAGCTGCCTAAAAAAGATGCCAACAATTAGCACGCAGACCTGGTTTATTCGTGACCTGGTTTATTCGTAACGTATTAATCTTACATTAGAATCTTACAAGAAATCCTTAGAAAGGCCGGCAATCAGCTGCCGGACCTGGTTTATTTGTAGGCAAGAACGCTGAAACGGTTTCATGGTCAAGTGCTGACAACTTTCAAGCCAAATACCTGAAATTTCAGGCTAAACCCCCCCCCAGCCTAAACCCTAAACCCTAATCCCCTAAACCCGAAGCTCTAATCCCGACCTCCAAGGAGGTGAGCCCTGCCAGTTCAAAGCACAAGGGGGTGGTGATATTGCCATTCTACTAACCCACCGCAATTTTACTATTAAAATTGCTACTAGTAGTATAGTCCCCCTTAAGTAGATAGGTTATAGCTTTGGGTACAATTATAGTTAGATAAGATCCCTACATACCCCATATTCTATCTACTTAAGGGGGGGGCTATAACACTTCTACTACCCGATCTTCCTCTGCCAAGGCACAGGACACCTGCGATCGAACGTCAGTGCGAGGCGGAGGCCCGGCACGAACGACGATGACCTGCGGCTTTGAGTCTGGAGGTCCTGACCAAAAAGGGTGTGTGCGTGTATATATATATATATGTATGTATGTATGTATTTGTGTATATATAGATGTATGTGCATGTAAGTATGTATGCGGGTTGTATATGGACATTTACGAATGCATATGGAACTTGCCCACATATGCAGGGTCTCATTTTGGGGGATCTTGCGGATTGTGCTATGTTCGGGACGAAAAATAGGAGGACCCTCGTTTTCAAACTACCATGAGAAGAGGTCCCAAAGCAGCTTGCCCTACGAGAGCCAACAGAGGGCTAGAGATTACAAGAAGACGAAGATGTTTCCTCCATGAACCCTAAACACTAAAGTCTAAAGTTAAAACCCTAACCCTAAACCTCACGAAGTACATGAGTCTTTCTTCACGTTGACATTCTAGTACCTCTGCACAGTAATAGGCCACCTCCTTGTTTTGGTGTATGTAACCCCATCTTATGATGCACGTGAAGATGTTAGTTGTGTCCACATAATAACTTCCTGAAAAGCCATGATATAGGAAAACCCTGCAAAACCCTGAAAAATGTACGAACAGCATCGGCCTTTCAGTGTGGCTGAGGAATTTCCCGCCTCGACGTTCGGAGCTATTGGAGAGTCCCAATATCAAAATTCCCTCATAGGGCCTCCCAATGATACGGATTACTTTCTATCATGGTCGAGGTTGACGCTGGAACGCTGCGTGCTAGATGGAGTTCTGAGTGACTGCACTTCACCGCAAGAATGGAAACCGCGAGCTCCAAGCTCATGAAGGCCATTCCCTGAACTCCGCATCCCTCGGAAGCCTTCAGAGGCTTGTTCGGCGGCCGCTGCCTCTGAAACTTCCCAGAACAGCTAAGGAGCTTTGTCAGGGAAAGTGCGGAGGTAGGGGCTCATAGAGCTATTTAGCATGTGATGAATTAGGGTCATATAATGGGGGTTCTATGGGGATAATGGTAAAGAAACTGGAAGCTACTATTATATTGGGGTAATATAGGGTCGTGTAGGGATAATGGAAAAGAAAATGGAAGCTATTATGATGGGGTTTAGGGTAATTCAAAGATTTGCCACAACACTTCTAACGTTAAGAGTGTTTATTTTTTTCGTTGTGGTCTTTGTTGTTGTTTGGGCTTTTTGGTGTTATTTTTTTTGCTGTTTGGGCGGGAGCGTGTTTCATTTTTGCTGTTTGGGCGGGGGCGCAGGCCCCGCCCGAACAGCAAACAAAAAAACACGCCCCCGCCCAAACAGCAAAAAAATAACACGCCCCGGCCCCTTCCGAGCTTGCTTTTTTTTGCTGTTTGGGCGGGTGGGCGTGTTTACTTTTTTGCTGTTTGGGCGGGGGGGGGGGGGTGGGCGTGTTTTTTTTTGCTGTTTG
>CAJNIZ010000587.1:1830-31506 GCA_905231905.1 Symbiodinium pilosum | reverse complement strand
GAGCAGGTGGCGCAGGTTGCAGGTGGGCAGATGGCGCAGGTGGCGCATTGGCGCAGGTAGCTGGGGCAGCTGGCGCGGGTGGTGCAGCTGGCGCAGGTGGCGCACATGGCGCAGGCAAAAAACCGGGTCGGTCTGGCCACGCCTTCCGACCGCACTCTTTTTTCTCCCCCGTGGATGCCTCGTTACTCATAGCGAGCCTGGCTTCCCTCGCGATTGCATGCTTGCCGTTGGCGTTTTGAGCTCACCGTATTTGGGGAGCTCTTAGCAGTGTGATGTGCCATCGAGGCTGGCCATAGTACTTGATACGCATCACCAGCTTCTTGCAGAAAGTCGGGGTTGTCAATAGGAAGTCTTGGCTTTTGCTTGCCCGAGCTCAACGCAGCTCGCTGGGGCTAACGCTCGTGAGCCATGGGCGGTAGCCAGTCGCAAGAGGAGGCAACCCATGCACTTCGAGAGTAGCATGTGGGTGGGACATCGAGATGGGAACCTTGTAGTGAGCAAACAAAAGCCTTACGTAGCCTTTGGGGTTTCGGGGCAAGGTCTCCTGAAGATATGTACCTGGCAGTAAGGCGTTGCCTCAGGAGTCCCTACACTGTGTCAGATAGACACAGCGGCTCAGTCAGACTGAAGCAGTTCGAGCTGTGAAATCCTGCCAGGGCCCCATCTCATGAGTTAGGGTTGGCTCCATGAAGATAAAGGATCCCCGTATGCATCATCAAGCTCTCCAAGTCATCCATATATTCGCAACCCCATGCCTGCATCTAAGAACATCCTGAATGTTGTGGACCCTACGTGACTACTATCATGTTGACTGTTGGTGGTACGATGTATGTTACTTGTACTACTGCTCGGGCGCTAGTAGCGGTGTGGCTGCTTATCTGGGCAGGAAGCAGCGGGCACTGCAGCTGCGCCAGCTGCGGAAGGCCAGAGGGAGCAAGCATTCTCAAAAGGGCATGGCATCAGACTCCTTTGTGGCCGGTGTCAAGATGGGGGAGGCTCTGACAGGTTTAGGTTTGGGTCTCCGAGTATGGGGCCTTAATGCCGTCAGGGATTAGAGCTGAGGGTTTCGCAAGATAGGTTTGCCTTCTGGCATTATGGGTCAGAAACACATTGTACGGGCCTTTCTTGAGGATAAGATGAGGATAATTTTGCGAAACTTCGGCATGGCTGTTACCTCAACAGCTCTCAATCAGATGCTTTTGTAAAAATGCGCTAGGGTCTGCGGTAGTGCACCCAAGAACTGAGAGGCACCCCCGAAAATTGCACCCATGTGTGTTGAAGCCACTGTTTCTGAAGAGGATGCAGCACACTCCACGTTTGATGCATTCAGAATTTCTTTGCGGGTGCTGTTGGAGCCTCCATACTTTAATATAACACTATATCCTATCCTTGCCATTGAAAAAGCCACCTTACGTCATTTCAAATGGGCTTATATGGCAGATTGCTCCGAGAAGAGCCATCCCAGATTGGCTTACTGGTGCTTGAAGGGTACAGCGATGGAGCGATCCTTTTGTATCCCCTACAAGGACCTGGACATGCATCAATTAGACGTCAGTGATCAAATGTCAAGTACTGAAGGAAGCAAGGATCCCATATGAACTGCACATGTTAGTTCCTATTGTGCCCCTCAAGGATTTTGCTGGCGATGCCAACAGGATGGGAGCTTGTACACACGCAGGGCCTTCAACAGTGGGTTTCTAGCAGAGAGACTGCCAGGCCTGCAGCCTGCCTCAAACCGCGCGTTCTCGGCTCATTTTGGCTCAGGGACTGGGTGCTCGGTCCTGACCGGATGACAACTTCAGGTTGCATGCACGCTGACTGCCCCAGGTTCCCTGCGCAACGCCTGAGCACCCGGCAAAACAGCAAGCCAGGCTAGCTGCAAGTCTTTCGCTGAGCAGCCAACGTATTCTGTGGTGACTTAGTGCCAGCTTGCCTTCTGAAGGAGATTAGCCTACACTGTAACACGTCCATCTCCAAGCTCAATGTTCATGGCGCATCAAATTGGAAGACGGCACTGGGTTCCGGCTGTGGCTCTGCTGGTTCTTGGCGCCTGCCAGGCTTTGTGGATGCAAAAAACTAGGATGGTGCTGGGGATGTGTAGGGATGATCGCATAAGGGGAAAAAGTGAAGGCCGGAATAATTTACGGCCGGCGGACTCACAGGATTCCTTTTCACCTTTGCTTTCGCTATTGGCCAGGGTTTTAAGCCTCGTGAAGAACACAAAGGTAGGTATCTTCACAGTCGGGGCTTTCTGGATCTGAGAACGGTTGGGCACGCCTGTATCACGACCATCAACCCTTGAAAGTCGAACCTCATCAAACCGCCGAAGCCCTGCACAAGCCTTAGATCCGCTGGTGCTTCATCCCCTTTGCACCGCCGCGACGCTCCGCGGTAGCGTTGCTGGCCGCCAATTTTCTTGCAGGTGGCATTGGGTTCGGGGCAAGCGTAACAGGGGCTCTGGACTTGGGATCTCTGCTGAGGATTCGAGGTTAAGAGTTTGGAGAGTACAGTTCCAAGTTCAAGAACTTACGGTGCGCAGCTTACCTCGTTCTAGGCATATACTGCACGTGGAATCGTGGCAGTGGGGTATTCAGCATAATATGGGTAGTCAAAGTACATTTTGGCCACGAAGCTGCAAGCTGCAGCGCTTAGAGCTGTGGTTTTGCCAAGGTTGGAGTACGAACGGTCGTGTTTTCTATTGTTTTCTAATTCATGGCCTGAGAAATCTAGATTGCTTGGGGTTTGAAGTAAAACCTCCAGGCACGGTTTTCAAAGCTCACTGCCTGTTTTTGAGAGGTTCATGTTCAATAGACTTCTGCAAGAACGGAGCCAAAGTGACGACTTCGGAGATGCATCAGACCGTGTCAGGCTTCAAATGTAATTGCTAGTGCTTGCCCACCAAACCCTAAACCGGGCTCTTTAAGAGCCAGCCGCCAACTAAGCTTGTTGCAGCGGAGGAGGAGCGCCAGAGGCCCAAGCGGATGGGCTCGTTGAGGACTTGCAGAAGAGGCGAGAACATCGGCTGCAGGCTTCTCATTATACTTTCGTGGCATAGGGTGAGTAAAACAGGGGGTCCTGAGCGAAGATTGTACTACTTGTGACCAGGCTATTCACCGGCCGGGCTGTATGATTCAAGGTTGGGTGTGATGTGGCAGTGCTTAGTCCGCCCGTGGCTTTGGGCTGGCATGCGGTGGTGTGTCTGGATGTGGTCAGGCTTTTGGGCTACCACATTGTGCTTTGCCGACCGGTTGGGGTTTGACTTCCGCATGGTTTTCAGCTGTCTGAGCCAACGCAGTGTATTTTGCAGACATGTGCAGACTCGTCTCGACGGAATTTTTATCTTGGATTGGTACTTTATTGCAAGTTCTTGGAAGATCTTGCATATGTGACAGGTGGAAACCCATCGTGTCAAACGCTTGACTGATAGGATAGACAAGTTCTCTGATGAACTGGATGAAATGGCCGATCATTACAACCCGTGCCTCGGCGCTGGCGCTAATGGTTTCGGGAGCTGGAGTTCAGGGCTGGGATGGAGGGATCCGAGAGGCACTTGTTTGAACGACTTGCAGGGCTCAGGGATCATAGGTATGTGAGATACATATATGTATGCGTGTGAGTTCATGGCTTCATAAGGAGAGTTTGGAGGCTTCATCATGGTTTGGGGTCATAGAAAAAATTGGCAGATGCAAAACTCGTGCATTAGGTATGCCAGTATGCCTCTTCAAGGCCTTGGGGTGACGAGTAGAGTCAACTCGGGAAGGATGCACGCCTCTGCTCTTTCAATCAGTCACAACGGAGGGATCTCTTGGCCAGCCCAGTAAGGGAGCAGGAAGATTTGCGAATTTCCCAGGATCACCTACACATCGCCTGCCGGGGTGGTCTTCGAGTTCCCAAACCCTATCGACTACGTGATAGGAAGCGGTCAAGGCGCAAAGTCTGACTTGTGGAAAGATCGCGCCCTTGCCGCACTAGTTGATGTGTTCTGCACGAAGACATGCTGGTCACACCTGGAGAAGGCAAGAACATGATGTCTGAATATGTTTGAGAAATATGAAGGGCTACAAAAAAAAGAGGATAAGGAGCTGATAAAGAAGTGCAGACGCAGGCGAGGCTGCCAACGATTGGGCTGGGTTCGTTCCAACTTTTGAACTTAAAGGTCCGCGGCGCTTACACCTGGACCCTACCAGCCAGTAGCCCATCATCTGAGACCGTTTATATACAGCCCTGAATGTAGGATTATGTGAGAGGACAAGAAGGTTCAAGGTGTCTTGCTTTGTTGTTATAAGTTTGCCGTACACGTTTCAGGGGTGGCGCGTGTGTCGAATGTTCATCAGCGATGCTCCTGCGCAGTAAGGAGAGAATTCCATTTACAACACTGCTATTCGGGCCGATCCTGCTGGAGCATTTAAGAAGCAGGCTGGGATCTGTTGTGATTGCAAGGGTGTTTGAGCCGGCTCACACTTGGGATCAGTAGAGTTCGCGGAAGAACAAGCTGGATGTGTATGAGTTTGTACTCTTGTGCCGGCATGGGAGGGGTCCCAACTTATGTTATGATACAGATGCACGCATGGGTCTCAAACTTTGCATGTTCAGTTGATTTCATCCCCATGCAAGGCCTCAAAAGAAGGACTGAAGTTCCACGTTACAGCGGATTCAGACTTTCATCTGAAAATCTTGACTTGTAATCACACGAAAGTGATGGAATGAGCACCTGGGCGGCGGCATACGCCACAGCGCTGCGTACCTTCATCATGGCAGAGAACAACACGGGGGAAAGATATCAGCAAGCAGACCCAGCTACGTGAAATGGGCTGCGGCAGCACGTTCATACATCAGAAGCAGGTCTTTTGATGTCTTGGGCACACTTCTGTGGCAGCATTCAGTTCGTTGTGTGCAACAAACTCGGCTCCTGGTATTAGCTAGCCCTTGTCTCTCAAGGATGCGCCTCCCCCTGAAAATGGCCCTAATGCGTCGCCATCAGTCAGGTTGAGCGCATGCAAAGCAGAGCACTGTTCAACTGTTGCCTTGCTTGCCTAGAAACGCAGGGACTAGTTTTCCAAGCATCACTTGATACTGAAATGTTCAGGAGCCGCCCATCCATCGCGTTGGGTATTACCCGAGATTAAATCGGTTCGAATGTCTGCAGGCGGAGAGGGAATATTCGGAAAAGCCCACCACGCAGCTCACATGTAACCTGTGCAGGTGGACAAAGCATCCGACATTTGGAAGCAGTTGCCAGGCGGCATTCTGCAACCGATCCAACAGCCTTTTTAGGGCGCGTGTAGGGTTTACCTACCCGTAGCACTTGAGGCTGTTGCCTCGTAGTAAGCCGGAAGAGATCCTAGTGATTTCGCTACTGATGTTGTAGAGCGGCCTTCTGTTGTCGTTGAGAACAGACCTCTGGAACTGCGTCCCTTGCAGCGTTGTCGATTTGCAATAGCAGCGGCGCTTGTGCAAATGAAAGTCACATGTGCGAGCACGAAAGCCTTTTGGTAGGCCCAAACATAAACGGCCGTATCCCGAATCCAAATGTCATACAAGGATGTACGCAGATCAAGTTCGTGCAGAGAGCCCCCCCGTATTTTGAGCCTGAGATGCTAGATCCCGAAGCATCTAACCAACGTCAACCTCCCTTTGGGATTGAGGGTTCAGGGGTTGTATGCTACCCAATGCTATAGAACGTCATAAGGATTACCTTTCTCCAAGTGATTGAAATCCATAAAGGTCTTAGGATTCAGATTCCTAACCCAAATGATTGGTCCCAAGGCCAAGAGTGAAGCGTACGAGTCCCAAATGTCCATGCGCGGCATCCTTCCATCCACAAAGGGCCCTAAACCGGCAAATTAAGCCTGAAGGAGCCTGTTGAGGATTTAAAAGAATTCCCCAGAAGAGCCATACGACTTCGTTTACTAACTCATGGGACCTGAGAGTTCATTGGGTAAAAAACATGTTCGCACAACAGTCCGCTAGTGACCCGGAGGTCGCCCTTTACAAGCAGCTCTCTCACTGTTTGGCAACCAAAGGGTCCCGCACTAAACCCGAAACACGAAACCTAAAACCGTGCAGTAAAACCCTCAACAAAAAACCCTGCCTGCATTGTGATGCATGTGTTGCAACCCTGAATTAAACCTCCCCGGCCATAAACCTTACAACGACTTTGTCCAGATTCCTGCCTTGTCGTGCTTCGGCTACGCCAGCGCCAAAGCCCCACCACTAAAATCTTATTGTAAACCCTAATTATACCCACGCTCTGCGCATTGAGAACTTTATATGTGTACTCCTGAGCTGAGGATGTCGGCTTCCATCGAGCCTAAGTTGGAAACTACAAAGCCCAAGATTCAGGCAGAGGGGATTGAAAGGGGTGTGAGCCTCTCTTCATGCAGTTTGTGTCATGGGGATGCCCGGGTTTTATACGTCCCTATGATAAGTAAGGGTTGTAGGCCTTTGGGGTGCATAATGGCCCGCATTTTACGTAAGTCCGTAGCCCGAGTTCCCAGTCTCTTGGCGGCTAATAGGGTGGGTCAGGGTTTCGGGGCGGTTTAGGTTTTCTGCTTGGGGGCCACAGGGCTGCTGGGATTCCAGAGCGTCAATGATTGAGGGTTTGAGTCCCAACCAGACTTGGCATCTATCATCTTGAGTTCCCAAGTTCAGAGACGGGGTCCCTGTGGATATCAGGTGTCGGTTTTTTATGGCTGTATATCAAAGTGGTCCAACATCAGGTTGCTGCCATGCTCCAAAACTGTAGAGTCTTCTTGCCAAGTGAAACCGACTTATCATACATGGGTATGAAGGCTAGGGGTGCAGGGCATACTAGATATTGGGACCTTGGGAGAGACATGAGCCGGATCCAGGATGTCCGTTCGGCGGTGCTCTTGCGGATGCTTGGTCGTATTGGCTGGGGCGTTCGCGAAGCCTAGACTAAGACAAGAGTTACAGATGTGGAAATACTGACAGCTGTCCTTTTTGTTGAGCTACTACAGATGCTTGCAACCATCTCAGGGAGTGAAAGTTTGTCAAATAGTCCCTGTGGAACGGTGGACATGGAGCCCAAAATTCCTTTGCGTCCCCTATTTCCCTAGAGGTCCATAAAGGGCCCCTGTTTTGAGAAACCCCAATGTGTGTAAAACTTAGCCCTACTCACGGGCCCCCTACCAAACTTAAGATCTCTCATCACCAGGCGGTATCAAGTGCAAATTTCATCTTTCAGGACCTACATTCGATATTGATGGCTACATTGCTAGGGTTCAATAGTATCCAGATATTCGAAGGAGACGTTCCCCCCAGACGAAGCTCAATATTGCAAGTCACGAGAACTGAGCGCCTGCACAGAGCATTGACGACTAACGTGTGGCCTTGCCTTGCCAGCTTGTAGTCGTCACAAGATGTTGTTCGAGAGTACAAATTGGGATCCGAAGATTTGGTGGTGCTCAAGACCAAGGATACCTGTTTGAAGCTTTCCCATATTGAGAATGTCCAGTGTCTTTTTCTGTCAGTCTTGGCTTACTCTTAACCCTCCACCCTTTGTAGACCGCAAGGTGTTGACGTGTGCCCTTGCGCTCGCCTGTACAGAAGGATGGGATAGCTTCTTTTGAAGTATTGGACTACTTGGGTCATTGGTTGAGTACTGCTGCCTCCTTTGCTTTGATAGCCCTCACTCCTCATCATTCCCTCATGTACTTCTCATGGCCGAGCAACATCAGAAGGAACACGCACAACAAGTGTCATGGTGGGGTAAGGGATCAGACAACGGCAGTTGGCCAAGTCAAAAAGTATCCAAAGGCTCTACATCTGCAGCGCAGTGCTCGCCAGGAATGCGAGTTCAGATTTGCTTTGGCTTTAAGTGACATTCAGATACCTCCAAGGAAGACACCACTTCTGGAGACGATGACAACCGCTGCTGGTATTCTACAAGGCGATGGACAGGAGGCTTTTGACCGAGAGCCCCTGGACCTCAGATTTTTGCACTGCATGAGCTATAGTAGCTATAGGGGATTATACAGGGGAGACTTACAGTGTTTATTAAGGGGAATACAGGACAAAAAAGGCTATAGCTCAAATGCCATTTCTGGTTTATCAAAGCCCGAAGTGTAGGTCGTGTTTTATGCTGCAAATTTAGCACCGGCTCTTCGATACGAACCTGCGAGCTCTCGTCCCGACTCACATGACTCTTTGGCTTATCATCCTCCTAAACCGGGTATAGACCATACCCTGGCCTGAAAAAGAAGATGGCTGAGGTCCTTGACGCAACAGCAAGATGCCTTGGATCAAGCCCTGAGCAAAGTGGTGGGCTACGCTGAAGCACGCCAGGTGGATGGGGTGCGGCAGTCTTACTATGAAGCCGCTTGGCTTTTCTCACAGAAAAGTGTTATGGCTCACCCAGATGCAGATGAACTATATTGAACTCACGTGAAATGTGCGAGAGCAAAGCAGCTTGAACAGTCAATCAAAGCCTAAGAAGATTTCAGGCCAAAGACATCTTCACAAGCTGGACTGTGTCGCGTGTGGGCCGATAGCTGGCGCAGCTGGTGTGGCTTGCGCTTCTGTGAGCTGCGTAGGATTTAGGTGTCAGGGTTAGAATGGGAAGCACCCGTTCAGGCCAGGGATGGACTCATTATTCATTACTTACTCGTAGCTTCCAGATTCCAGTTGAAAACGTTTTTTAATTAAGCAGCCACATATGATCAGCTTCTCTTTTCTTACCCTTGGCGACTTTTAGCTTTTACTGTCGGATCTCTGGTGTGCAGGGATGCACTGCACAACGGCCAGGATGCAGAATGTCATTTGGTAGTTCCGAAAACAATCAATGACAGGGCGGATCCCTATGTGAAGAATCCTCCCACGTCATCCTTCTTTTCCAAACTGCCATGGAGAAGCAGGACAAACTTTTTCAAGCCTCAGCCCCTTCTTACGGGGTCCATGCCTTCAGGGCTTGCCTAGACCCTGAAGTATTCGTTTGTTTACCGCGAGTAAAGGGAGCATAGAAACGCTTCATGGTGTGTTGTACGCTGTGGTCAGTTGTATACAACCCGCGTATTCATCGAAACAAGAGTTTCTGCTATTCCCAGCACAAGGGAGTCAGCAGTCACTAGCCCGAAGAAGACAAACGCGCACTTAATCTAGGTGGAGCCCTCACCCATCAGTGTATTTTGTCAGCTGTCTTCTTTTGGACTTGGCTTCAGCTATGTTCGTGGATCTCAACCCTCATAGCATCGAATCATCGATTGCGGTTCAGAACATCATCGCTGCTTGTCAAACATGTCCCAGATGCGGCAACCTTGCCCGCGCTATTTCCGAACGTAGCCAGGGGAATTCATAACGTTTTAAGTTAAGTAGTTGGGGAAGGCAGAGCCTCGTCTCAAACCTGGGACCTGAAGCGTTCCAAGCACGGAGCCGGCTTTAAGGTGTGGATCAACAGCAATCAGCAGAAAAGCTGACTCGATGCTTTGTCTTTGCCATCTAGCCAGTTGTGGTACAGTAGGCTCCAGGGGACAGTGGTCCGAGTAGGTTTATCTGATCGGATCTCTACCCCATCTTCGAGGCCTTTGAAGTCCTTTTAGTTAGCCTATGGATATATTTCAGGCAGCCTAAAAGCTAATCTCGCCAAAACGTGACCCTCTACAGGTGAGTTCCTGAAGCAACCCTCCTTGCATATGATGCTATATGTGTTGATGCCTGTTCTCATAATGTTCTAGTCAGGCAGTGAACTATATCCAGCGATCTGTAGGACTGTTCAGCGATACACTGCACCGTGCATACTGCCCCGACACAGTACCTGTAGTGTTGCTAAACCCTGAACGAGGCCCCTTCGAACACGAGATGACCAGATTTCGGCATTTTCAGCGTGGTGTAAACGACATGTAAAGATGGTACTGCAGTAGGAACCACACTTGTCTTCAACTGGTCGGAATTCAAGAGATGCCTTGCAGCACCCAGACTCGTACCGAGATCCCAGAACCGAAGCCCCAAAAGATAATCCCTTCCCCATTAATCCAATAATTGACTTGCGCCATCCCCTGAGATACATAGGTTTTCCAAAGCACCTCACTTGGGGGAACTGTCGCCAAGAGCAGCTTTAATGGGTTTTGACAGGCTCGGTTTGGGAGTTATTGGTTCTGAGGCTAACCTGAGACTGCAGCAGACAAATGTCCATGTCTCTCCTGCTCATCAAACCATTTTTACGGCCTGGTTTTTTTTCTTGTTGGGGGGTGGGTCGATTGGCTTCAGGGCGAAGCCAGTGTAAAGCCACCCAGATTCAAAGCATTGCTTCGAAGCAAGCTAAGCCTGAATCCCCAAACCCCAAGCGTAAGTGTTTCAGGCGCTCCTGCAGCACCAGCAGCCCCTGCGGCTGCTGAAACTTCGGGCGGAGGCGCTCTTTCACAACGCTGGGTGCTGGGGGCGTGTCTCAGTACAGATTGCTTGCGGAAGGTTCCTGATTGTACTAGAGCACGATCAGGGGATTCCTGGCACCACGATTCTGGAACACACAAGATTCCGAGATTTACAGGCCGCGCAAGCTTGTTTAGCCGCCCGCAACAAATATGAACATTGATGACTTGATGATTGCTACGCATTGCGGCGTTTGCACAAGCTCCCACTGCCCCTTATTGAGCATGAGGATGCAATCGTACTGTTACCTGTTACCATGTAGAGAGCACGGCGAGACTTGTAGATCGCGCACCCCAAAATTCAATGACGCAGCAGGCAAAGCGGCTGAACCAGCAGAAGGCGCAAGGGTGCAGGCTTTAGAGGTGCTAGGTGTCGGGTTCAAACGGGTTTGCTCAGACGCTTTTGGCAGATTTGTTCCTAGCGATTTCAGATTGAGGATTTTGATGCTGCAGGTTGATGGCATAGCGGTTTCAGGTTGAGTGATTGTTCTTGTGTGTGCGTGTGCCACTTGTGACAGCTGTTGTAGATGAGGTTGCATGCTTTATAGATTCAGTAAGGTCCGGGCTCATGGAAAGGGGTTGAGAATTGAGGGTCAGCTACCCTCTTGTTTTTTGTCACGGGGCTTCTGTTTCCTGCCTTATGCTCATGGAATCCCTCAGAAAGTTGCCAATAATCCACCCTAGGGCATCATTTCTGCAACAGGGGTCACCATATATTGCTACAATACAAGAAAGGGGCCGTAATTTTTGAAAACCCGAGTCCACTGTACAATCCAAGTGCCCATTGAATTGTCCGTTTGATTCTCCATTATTGGATCCTACATCCCCATACTACCCCTATATACACGTGTCCTGAAGAGCTCCACATGTTGCAAACTTCAGGAATGGGCTTGCTCCATAAGCCTTGACACTCCCCAAGGCGGTATCGTCCCATCACCATCCCCCAGTATGAGTGTCTTGGAAAGGTAGGGGTCTCTTTTAAAGAGGGCCCGCAGGATCAGGATTGTAGTTTCTGGGGTCCATATTTCGTCCTAGGAATTACGACAACTACTCTGAGTTGAAGCTGAGGAGTATATGTGCAGTTGACAGCTGGGGCTTTGTGTGTGCTTCAGGGGCTCAGACTCAGTGCATGTGATTAGGATGGCCAAGCGCTTAGGGATTGACTTCACCCACGCGGGGAAATGGGCAGACCAAAGCCATGAGGCAGTTGTCCCTTCAGAATTCATGTAGCCATGAAGCGGCGCCGAGGACCTCTGGATACGTGTTCCTACAACCTTCCCTGCGCACTTGTTTGCGTATGTAAAGCCCAGAAGCCTTCGCATGCTGACAGAATGCCCGACTGAATTTGAAAACTCCAACCGGTGCACAGGTCTGAAATCAGACGCAAAGGGCAGCGAGCAGAAAACCGAGGAGAAGAAAGAAGGCAAAAGTGATCTGGAATTTGTCGTAACGGCTCAGTAGGCACGAGCTTAGGTTGAAGAGTTCATGGAAGAGGCTTCATTAGAAGGTTGAAGTATAGAACCTTGAGTGTTTGAGTTGGCAGTATAGGTGGGTTGGGATTTCAAGTATGACGACGCCTAGGTTTGGTGCCATGATTGGATGAGACAGGAGCAGGACCGCTATCAGCCTTAGAGTTGTTCGCACTTTGTTGCAATGAGAGTGATAAGAGTGATTTTCACAAGAGTAGCAGCGCAATCCGAACTGGACACTATACGAGTAGTAGCAAGAGCAGCTGTCGTACGAGCCCTGGACATAGCAGAAAGTAACAGGGCCACGGAATCACAGCAGGGTTCCACTCGAACTAACCTGGAGATCATAATGAATCCGGCAGTTGGTCAGGTTACCATCCAGTCCGAAGAATAGCGCTGTAACAGCTAGTAGCAAGAGTTTTGTAAGATAACAGAATCACTTGCGGGGGGGATATGTTGAACGACATACGCAGCCTGTTGGAAGATGGAGCGGTTTCATTTTAGGGCCTTGGATCCCCGCTTGCGCGGGTCCTTGGTCTTGTTTCTGAGGTTAGCTTTTTGGGCACATTTTTCTTGGGAAGTACCCATGTGTCAGGACTTTTCCGCCGTCTAAGTGTTGCCTCCGACATCTAAGCCAAAACTCAAAACTATCCTGAACCCGTTCAAATTTATGGAAACCTCTTTTCTCAAACGCCTGCTGGTGACATCCGTTCTACCGCCCCTTGGGATTGTGGACGCCCCATACGGTGGACACTGAAAATCCTGCATGGCCCCGAGTACTTTATTCCTTGGGAGCTAGGGTATCGTAACAAAAAACGAGAATCACGTAGGACCTTTAGTATCACTAGTAGTTTCGTCTGGCCGCTCTAAACCCTGAACTCCCTGAAATCTAGCCGAGACCGCGAGTCTTCTCAAAGCCCCAACATTAATTTCAGAACACACCTGCCCCTTTGAACACCTATTAACCTATGTCAGTGGAATAGTCTGTTGCATGTTCCCCTTTGATTCCTCCGAATATGGACATAGTTACTATAGTTCCTTTTTTTGGTTTGGTGTCTACTCATATACCTGACACGTTGAAGACTCCTTTCAACTACCCTATAAAGCATTCGTCCACTGAAGCTTCGGGTGCAGTACTTATAAATCCCAAAAGTTTCCCTCAGCCTAAGACCGCGGAGGTTGTCAAATTTGGATTGGAAATTTGGTGGAGAAGGTTGCCACAGAAGAAGAGATCCGAAAGCACTTCGGAGGCCGTTCGTTCACAGGAAGAAGTAGATTCAGAACACGTCCCACGGACGGTTCGTATTTACATGGGAGCAGTAGAAACGCTGCTGCAAAAGCACAGTACTATCAGTGTGCAACCCCCCGCATCCCAATGAACCACATAATCATATCTGGGTTTCGACGTCCACGCAACGGGTTGCCAAATACTTGGGCAAGGAACATGTTAGCAATACGAGCCTGGACATCTCCCTCCAGCCCCAGTAGGTTTGGATTTGTTGGACGTTCGGCCAGGTATTGCATGTTATGCTTGGTTATAATGATTAATGGTAGAGCAGGTCTTGCAGATGGGGTTGCAGCTTCAAGAGGAGGGCAGCGTATGAGCCACAAAAAAGAAGGGATACGGGGTTTTGGCTGCATAGTCTAGCTCACGTTCCAAGAGGACAGGGTCTTCCTTTTTGGCATCCAGTGGGCCTGCAGATGCTGAACACAAACAGGCCATTGCTCGAGCAGAGGCGTCGGCTCGGCACAACATAGCCTTGGAAGTGGGAAGCATGGGCTGCCCACGCCCGCTGCTTCAGTTGAAGAATACTGTTTGGGACGTCCTCCACAGCCTGGTCAGAAAAAAGCTCTTACATCAGCCCGTATCGTCTTCGAGCATATTCTAGACGCATGATGTAAATCTGCGCATGATTGCAGCTGAGGACCTGCATCAGGATTGGTAAACGCCAAATTTGAATCCAGCTCATGCAGTCTTAAAGCCTCCAGTCAAAGCATAACAACCGTCCTCATACTTCTTGAACAGCTACCGTGGAGCATAATGCTGCCGCGCTGCTCCAATTGACTGGACTTCCAAGCAGCTAGTCAATGCTAATCACAGAACGCCCCTGGAGCCCAAGAACCGAGTTTACACCCTTCTATAAAGCTTTGCTGAAGGAGGGGAAGATAACATCCCAATATATATCTTGCAAAAATCTTGCGCTCGCCTGTTTCAGACGTCCCAGGCTGCACTGGAAGCTGCACCGCTCTGGACAAGACTATTGTATCCCCAGTGTGCTAACAGGAACGTACCGTTTGAGCTGCTTGAGCCAAACAATCCTGCACAGGATTCGGGCAGATCAAGGACGTCAAGTTCAAGATGAACAAGAAACTCTGCACGGTTGGATGGTCGTTGCCTTTGCCAATAGTTGCCACCATTGCAATCCAATGTGCCTGTTGCCCTTGGCAATGCGTTAAAATCAGAGCTGAAGGGGCCATGACTATCGCGGTTTGGGGGCTTTGCAGGTACATGTGGTTCCTGGTAGGAGTCCAACGTTATGCAGGCATCAGCGTTGGAAAGGTATTAGTAGACTGATGCCACCCCCTGGCCCTAACCTCTGAATCTGGTTTCAGGTAAGTCTACGACCTTGTCAAATCAGGAGTCACTTGGAGGTTCATATGTTGCCTACATGTAGTTGTCAGTAGGAGAAGTAGTGTTTCAGCCAAGTCAGGAGACATAAGGCTTGGAATTCGGCGTGAACCTCCAAGTGTACGGCTCCAGTTTCATAATGAAGTTTGCGGACGAGCGAATGATGTTGACAGTCTGTAGGTTCCAGCTGAGTAGCCCCCTTGAGTAATCTCTTCTTGTGGGGATAGGCCGCATGACTGCGCGAAAGAAGACCATGTCCTAAGAGGCTGCTTTCTGAAGTCAAAACGTCCTGCCAGGTTATTTTCACAAAAAGTCATTTACCTCAAGCTTTCCTCCGGTTGGAAATTGGCCGAAATGCTTGGTTGAAAGCCTCATTTCGCTCCAGAGGTTTCGTCCTGTTTTGCCGGACTGCCATGACTCTGTTGCTAAGGAACCCATGAGTTGGAGAGATGCCAGTCTGGCCTTGAGACTGCAGCCTGCTAGTTCAGAATACAGCCAAGATCAATGTCCACTACCATCCAGACCACTTCTTGTAGACGGACCCCCTTTGGTGGTAAGCAGTGGACATACCCAATTCAGTCAGGAAACGTACCGGAGACGCGAAGATCTTCTATGCGTTTGCAACCTACACCACCTTGGAGCAGGCTTCTTGTGATCCATAAAGGGTAGTTGAGATGGGCTTCTTTGGGTTGAAAGTTGAAAGCTGATCCCGGAATTCGGACTATCTCATTCGCAATATTCTGTCTACATAAAACAGGCTAGGAGGCTGTTTGCTCTAAGATTCTACTTTCAGCAATGTGCTGCTAGGGCATGCAAAGCCTCAATCTGCCAACACGGGGTTCGAGCCTTGCTTGATGATCCCGGGCAAGCACTTGATGCTTAGTAACCCCATTCAATTACTTGATAACATCAATCCGCAGACATGTCTTGCCCGTTGTGTGTGGGGCTTTGCTTGTGAAGTGAAGCATGTTGCGGGCGGAGAGGGAGAAAAGGTCGACCAGGTGCATCGCGCGCGGCAAACCTCCAAGCCGTACATAACAATACCAAACACGTTTTCCCAGAAACCAGTAAATGAATACGAGGCCGCGTACGGTAGAATCGTAATTTTGGGGGAGCGTTTATTATAATCCCTGCAATCCCAACTACCCAGATTGCGCAAGGTCCTTGAGGTAGTCTGGAGAATTGTATCTCTGTTCAGAGTCTTGGAGAAGAGCTATTGTTCTTCACGTGGCAGCTGGCATGCTTCGTTCCTGAGGGGGAGCCCCACATATTTTAGCAACCACGCAGGTGAACCCTCCTGACCAAGGCTCTAACACCTGAAAACTAGGAGCCCATTCCCTCACCCCAAAACCCTCTATCCCTAAGCCCCATCCTCTCTGCGCTTGGAAGGCAAAGGCCGCTGTGGAGGTCGCGCTATGCATTTGCTGATTCGTGTTATTGTGAATTGAAGAGGTTCTCAAAGTGTTCTCTATAAACGCCTGCTCATACTGGAGAAGGTGTCTAACATTGGCGGTTTTCTAGTAGCGGAAGGGGCCAATATAGTCGATACGAAGATTGTGCATGGACCTCAGTACTTGATGCCTTGTGAGCTATGGCATTGGAATGTGCTAAGCTCATGCAAGAATTTTAAGGGTAGGTGGCCTTTACGGACCCTCGGGACATCTGGGGGCTGCAAAGGCAGTTGGAAGTCGTTATGCAGGGTTCCATGGAGGTCATTTTGAGAAACTCCCACTTGCACTTCTGCACATGGATCAGGATGTATAGGAATACACAGACTACTAGAGGTACGTAGCGAACATGGATCTAGGATTAGTGGGGCTTAGGGGTTCGGAATCAAGCTGCTAGGGCTACCGGTGATTGTCGACTCCTGGTCCCAATTTGTGGGGCTCCAGAACCACAATTGTTATTGTTGTGACTTCTTCAGCTAGGAATATTTCGCCGATTGTGGCCTAGCCTTTGCCCTTAAGTGCGCCACAACTATCGAGTATAGCTAGACCGCGTATGACTGCGCCTGATCGCAATGTGACACGTGTCATCACAACTATCATCGCTTGTCATTGGCATGCAGGCTAGACAGACAGAGACGTGTTGCACGGGCATCGCAGGAGTCTGAATAATTGCGCAACTTATTCCCCTTGAAATCATGTTACTCTGTTACTCACCATGTAGATGCCAAATCCGCCTCTCTAAAGGATATAGGAGGAACGATCATGAAGCCTGCAACCAGGCGCTTTCAAGCTGTGCATTCAGGCTGTACGCTGCCGCACGTATCCTGAGCCTTACGTATTGCTTTTGAGAGGAGCTGTAGATCATACATTTTGTATTTCAACTGTCCAGCAGACCTTGCGATTCTTGAAGTTATTTGATTTGTGTACCAGGTCTGATACAGCCCGTCAGCTATCATAAGAAGCTACGCAAAATCCTGGTCCTGGTCCTGTTAGCCCATAAGTCAGGCGCAGGCATCCTCCGAATTCAGCAGCCCAAATCAATATCCCAGGTTGGATGGTCACAGGGTTCCCAGGCTCACAGCCAATTAAACGAGGGCTTTCGTCTGCGCACTCACTCAAGTTTAACAGCCCATGATTCTGACCGTCGTGCCCCTTCCTGAGCTCCCAGCTGAGCCGGTCAACCTGCAAGCAACTTTCAGTATGAAACAACCAGGGGTGCACAAGACAAGTAACACACCGCCGCATCAGTATTGTAGTGTGTGCCAAGATCGGACCCTTATCTAGGGAGCCCCAAGCAGAATTGTAATTGTAGCACATACCGGCATGAGGCTCGCAGATTGGGGGGGCTTGATTCTACGACTGCGTTTGAGGCCATGAGCGGCAAAGTCATCGCTGAAGGGACGGAGCCCTTGCAGGTGCAACATCGGCCTAGGCTTCAGGGACTTCAGGGCTCACGCAACCAAGCTTCGGGGATTTTGTGTTCAGGTTTTGAAAAGAGTGTGAGTACTCATCCTTAGTTCGGAAATCAATCCCCATAAATAAGCCCCAGGTTTCTGGAGCCGCAAGACTGAGGCCCCTTGATCTTCAGACCCTGGCTTCAAGTTTATTGAAGTTGCGATTTAGGGTGCTCATGTTCTTGCACTGGTCCTGCATGAAGAAGTTATGAGGTCTCTGGGGCCCATGTGTTTGCAACGAGATGGGAAGTTGGTGATAAAGTAGGGGCACAGGGGCACTCTATGATGCAGGCCGCTCACTTGTAAGGAATCTGCTGCCTTAAGTTGAGCCGTCAACGTGGGGTTCAGAGTGTTGGGAATTTTAAGTCGTAGGGCCAAGAATCCTCCTGTCTGTATAAATCTCCATCAGCTGAGTTCTTGGTAGTCCTGACACGCATGTCCACAGTGGGACCTCCTTTCTTCAACTTCAATAATCAAGAAAGCCCACATACGCACCCACAACGTCACTCACATATCTGCTAAGCTACCAACAGGTTTCCTTCGCAGATCGCCAGATGTCGGAAGGCGGATCCTTGCCAGTTTGGCGGCCCTCCCCCAACTAACATTGAACGCCAAAGAGGCCTATGTGGACTGCTGCCAGTTTAAGACTTTCCTGTATGGGCTTCGTGTCAATGAGGGCCAGGGCAAGGTTCCCTATCGCCCGAGTTGCTCATGTTCTGTTTGTTGAGGAATCACGGCATGGTGTTCATGGAGGGTCATTTAGCATTCTGCGGGCTGCAATGTGGGCATAGTGAATGTGGGCCGGAGTTTCAGGTCAGACCCACAACAATTTTGAATGCAGATTTCTATAAGACCCTAAGTAGACTACGCATCGCCACTTCTGAGACCGTTTGCGGAACCCAGCGCCCTCGCTTTCTGAGGACAATCGCGCACGCGCTCTATTCGTTCACTTGTTTCTCGTTGGATTTTCTCATGCTGATTGCAGGACTGCAGTGTTGGACAATCTCACCCTTCACATTTCTCCTAAGCTCTATTCCAAGACGATTCGCGGAGCTCTAAGGGAAGGTTCATCAGCTTCCCAGGAGCTTCCGCCAGTGCAACACCTACAAGGGATCCGTAAGACGCTTTGAACCGTCCTGAACTCCATCTAAGGCTCCGAAATACCCAAATTCTGTGGCAGCGGAATTCTTGTAGGAGCGTCTTGGGCTTCCCAAGCCGAGGAAAGGGCAAGGACGGCAAGGACGGCAAGGGCAAGGGCAAAGATGCCAAAGGAGGTCCATTTGAGTCTTGATTGGTGAGTTTCTGATGTGATGTCCACATTATTTTCTGTAATCGTTGCGTAGGAAAGCTACTGCTGTTTTGAGAAACTCCCATTCTTCATATTCGCCTTGAATATGGGCGCTGAACGTTCCGGGTGTTGGGCGGGGTTTTCGGCTCTTGGGTTGCCAGGGGTTGGGGTCCGGAGCCTGAGGTCAAGTTCCAGGGGTTTTCCAGCCAAGTTGAAGTGATGCAACAGCTTGCGGCATCAGGGTGGCGCGTAACTTTTCCACAAATCATACTTGGTTGAGCTTATTTCCTGAATTCGGAACTTAATTCCTACAAGAGAAAAGTCGCTCCCAAGTTCCACGGCCCTTCTGAACGCAGGTTACAGACAGGCACAAGATCTTATTTGTTCAAACCTGTTTGATGGTTCATGTTGTGAGGTTGTGTTGCATACGCTGCTTGGGAAAGTTGATTCAGGGTGACAGGTTGGGAGCCTGGTTTTTGGGACTGGGCTGTTGGGATAAGGAAGTTTTTTAGCGGTTTAGGATGTAGCCTTCTATTCGTTTTCAGAGGATCTCAGTAAGTAGACCTTTTCAGGCAAAGGATCAATTTCGCATCAACGAGGGCATCTAAAGGACTACAACTGAGCAATGAAGCTATATTACAGCTGCATTGGATCGCCAACATTCGCCAACTCAGCTGACCGAGAAAGAACGCTTCGGTACCATGTCACAATGTCCGCGCATGAACCATGCTCAAAGTCAAAACGACGCATTTCAAGATAGAGGGCGTGGCATCGGAATCGCGGGTGATTGGCGTGTCCTAGTCTAATATCTTCTATTTGCCACGGCCTTCACTCACCCGGTTGCGTGCACCTACTCCAGTCGACCGTGGATCCAACGCCTAAGCAATTCGCGGAGGAGTTAGGCAGCTTGCAGCACGTTAGTAAAGTAGAACCTGACATGACGCGTGAAGGTATGGACTTAACATGCGCAACAGCAAGCCCCGGTTCCCAAAAACCCAAATTCAGTAGAGCAAGACACCATGAAAGACTTTGTTGTGAACTCTTTCAAGTAAGCAGCAGCATGTTTGAAGAGGCGGAAAGACTGGCAAGGGGAAAGGCCGTGCCGATGCTTCAGTGCCATTTAAGACTGTGCGTTTGGACTTGTTCCCTGTCTTTCGCCAACTCTGAGTTTCTTAAGTGTTGGAGTTTTCGTGATGCAGGGCTTTGCATACTTGTCAAGTGAGGCATTGCAGCATGAGGAGGGATGGTACATGGTGCTGTGGCATGATGGGTCAGGGCTTCTGTACTAGGACCGCAAGAAATGAAGCACGAACTGCTGGCAACTTTCCGGCACATACGGCCCAAGACTGGCATCATCATGTAAAGTTGCGGCTTCAGAATGGCTTTGAAGGTTTCCAGGCTTGCGTACAGGAGCCCATGCTGTTCATGTCGACCTGAAATTGGCAGCCTCACTTGTGACGTAGGTAGAGCGGCCCTGGACCTTGACTTACGTACATCAGAGGCAAAAAGACTATGATGCCACAAGCTCCTGTAACAGCCCTACTGAACTCATACAACGACAATTGCTGCTGCTGCTGCGGCTGCTGTGGCTGCTGCTGCTGTTTCTGCTACTGCTACCGCTACGGCTACTGCTGCCACTACTACCACTACTACCACCACCAACACCGCCACCACCACCGCCACCACCACCACCACCACCAGAATATCAGCTGACAAGACCCGCAGTTGCTGAGAGGCAAGGGAAAAGCAATGCCTGGCCAGTCGATGTTCTTTGACCGCATAATTTTGAGCTAGGCTTGCATTTGAGGATTCCAGGTTGTAGCCTTCAGGTAATTACGCGGCTCCTGGCTCAAAGATTTTAATTGTGGGCTATCGATCGTGCAGGCAGATCTTGCGGTTGGAACTTAGCATGGATCAGAGTCCACGGGCTCTTAGCAATGGGCCTGGCCTCCCAGAGTTTCCAAACTCCTGGATGCCGTATATCTTTTTGCGCCCAAGCTGTCACGACGAAGGAGGCAAACATCTTAAAGTTTCAGCAATTGTGCGGCTTTTCGCCCTTGTCCGCTTCCTTAGACTCATGAGGCAGGACCTCCCTGTCATAGGCGAAGCCTAATGTTTTTCTATTTTGATCAGCGCCTTCAGCACTGCATGCATCAGGAGATACGCATGTTTGGCGACCAGGCTTAGGGGGGAGGAATGGTGAAGATATTCCCATACAAGGTTTATGTCTCAGTAAAAAAAGTCTCGTTCGGCAGGGTATTCAAGGCAAATCTAGTGTGCAACCTTGTGTTCTGGATGGTTTCTTCAGGCTGGACAGTTGCGCCTCGTGTTCTTGTCGTACGCACCATAAGGGTTGAACCTCGGGGGCATTGACCTGCGCATCTTTGTTTTCATGGAATGTAGAGTAACAGGACGCATATACGCTACCGGCCATTGGTTTCGTTCACAAAGGCACCTTCTCATACACGGACTGGGATCCTTCTTCAATGCCAAACGTAGGGACACGTGCTCTTTCAACTTGATATTGTTTCATGGCTACTATGTTGAACTGTAGCTTTCTTTGCCAGGTACCCGTACTACCCTTATACGCAAGAGCAGCTGCAGGACGCCATCAGTGAAGAGGGATCTGGGGTTGCTGGAGGTTCAAGGTTAGTTTTGATTTCAACTTCCATTTGATTTCCGGCTAAGAGGATGGGGCTGAACCAGCACAGCGATCAGTACGCGCCAAAATGAGTGTGCAGTTTTGGGTACCCTTATCACACAGCCGATTGGCTATGTGGCAGGCACGCCAGCTCGAGCGCATAACGAAAAACACGCTAAACGTTCCTTGATGTTTTTTGATCGAGTGATGTTGGTTAAGAGTTGTTGTGTCTTGCATCACAGTTGTTGGGCTCTGTGCAGCGTGCAACTTTGGTGCGTTGGGAGGCTGAGGTGGCACGTGAAAAAGTGGCAACGCTATTTTTGTTGTTGCTCAAGCTTCTTCAAGCCAAGGGCCTTTAAAGCAGCCCTGCGGGCAGTCCTTGCGACTCTATGACTGGTCCATTCAAGGACCATAAGATGTTGAGCAATGAGCCCACAGGCTTGACAGATCAGGGCGCCTGCACGTAAGTGCAGTGTTACTTCACTCCGAACTGCCAGATGCTTGAGCTTGAGAAACCAGAGTCTTGCCATTAAGCAAACCATCCTGTACAGGACAATAAAGTTCCTGTCTGTTGCTGGCAGCCATGATAAGCTGAAGTACGGTTGTCTGATGTGCCACGTATAGGCAGGCATCACAAAGCGTAGGTCATCCTCATCTAGCTTGCTCGAGAGTCCTACGGCCAAGCAATTTAAAAAGCCGTGCAGTTGTACACGGAGATAGACTGAGACTGTTCCGGTAGTGGTTTTTAAAATTCTGTTACGTAGAGACTCACCCAGTACAATGCCCATGTATCTCTACGTTGGACCCATATTCTGCTAAGCTCTCGCTTGCTTGCTTTGCAGAACGCCTGGGCAATGCACGCGCAGTTCTACCAGCAGTGGGAACAGCAAGCTCTACAGGCCTGTGACGGCGGGTGCTCGGGGTTTAGGGGTATGGATCATCAGGGAGTACCCATTTTCAGTATGCATTTTGTGGATCCAAGGCGTGGCAGGGTTTGCGGGCCAGAGGTGTTATTTCAAATGGCGTGGACCTGGAGGACATTAGGCATACAACAGCAAAAGTGCAGAAGCACCAGGGTCCGTGCCAGAGATTGTTTCACAAACGTCTCATTGCTTACCGTGTCTTTCACGGGCCTGAATATTCAAAGAAACTCCGCCCAATTGAAAGTGATCAGCTAGTTCGTTCTGGTCTGCATGGGGAAGATAGAAGTATCATGGAACTGGATGTTTGAATATGAAAGGGAGGGGCTGCTGGGTGTTAGGAAAGAGCCGTGGTGTTTCTCGAAGGAAATTTCAGGTGCCCCCATATAAGAAATAGACCCCTGGCTCCACATATCAGCCTTACATAAGCCTTTTTGTAAGAGAACCCACCTGGCAACTCCCCACCTGAAATTTCCCTTAAGTCTCTGAAAGGTTTAATTCAGTCTGTATTTTGAAGTGGTTTCTGAGAATCAGTGAAATTGATTGAGGGTTGTTGTGAAATGAGAGTTGGATTTGCAAAGATGGTTCTGCGTGGAGCATTGTCAAAGCCGGATAGATGCTGTTACATGTTCGGAAGAATTGCAACTCCCAGGTTTGGATGCCAGGTATTCCTTGCAGCAGTTCACTGGTTCAGTTCTCAGTAAGTCCGCCACATGTCCCAAGAACCCTGAGTTCTTGCGTCAAACAAGAACGTGTCTGGGGCGCTCCATGGCAGTCGTTGCTTGATGTAGCCGCCGCAGCTCGCGCTGCAGTTTCTGAGCCCGTCCTTTCGGGTTTAGGGGATGGGGGGGATATATTGAGATAATGGAAGAGAAAATGGAAACTCATTCAAAATTCTGGTTATTGATTTTAGGTTCAGGCTCTGGGGTGCCCCATATTGGTTCGCTTGCGTCTCCTGAAAAGGCCCCAACGAAAAACATTTATGTGTAGAGCCTCTTAGAGACAAGCTTCACGGAACTTCCCATGCAAGGCTGTTGGAGAAGAATCCTACATAATCCTGAAGATGGACCCCCAGACTCCACAGTTCTAATGCCCGTAGAGCCCTATCAGCCTTGAAACGATATAGAAGTGTCCGCAGGCTCAGGCCTACTACAGTGGATTCACTGGCCAGGCAAGTTCAGCGTGCACAGCGCAACGGGAGACAGAGCTTTGGGGTCTACAGTTTAAGAATTAGGGTTGCAAGCTATTTTATGTACAGGCTGAGCGGCCGAAGGGTTAGGCTTCAAAGGCTTGAGGGCCCTGCATTCTTGGCTGAGTTGAAGAAGTAATGGTCCAGATGGCAGGAAAGGTAGCAGTGACAGCAGAAGTCACATGAAAAACATGTTCGCAGTGATAAAATGAACAACAACGGTTGACCAATGCCCTCCAAGGACTGCGCATCTTCCAGTCTTGTGGTAGCCTTTGTGTTGGCAATCTCCTTTCAGGCAGAAATGCAATCCGGCACTGACGCTACTATTCGGATGCAGAGTAGGTCCTTTGGAATGAACATGGGAATCTGGGCTTCAGTTGCAACAGATCATGGGAGTCTTGACCTACCTACCCTACACGAGACCGCCTGTGCGTACAGTTTGGCAGGGATTCATTTGCAGTGGCATGTCCTGCGTGGGCTCCGAAGCTTAAACCTGCTGTTGCAAAGCCAGAATCCTACTGTAGGACCTAGGAAGAATCAAGTCCCCAGCGTACCCTTAGTACCCTCAGTCACCATTTGGGTGTCCTAGCGTCCTTTCAAAGTCTCCCAAAGAGAATGGCAGTTGTAGATCTCAGCGATGCATTCCCACATATTTAGATGGCCTCCATGGGATCCTTAGACTTACCTGTAGCATGCTTATCTGGAAGGTTCTCAAAATTAGACCCTTTCATCCCCCTCACAAACCCCTGTAAACGCCAAGGGTCCCCTGTTTAAAGAACATCTCCACACTGCAGTCACCTATATAGAAGTTTTCGTGTCATTTTCCATTTTCTGTTCTATTTGGTTCTCCGTTATTGGAGTGTATATAACCCCAATATAACCCATTATAGTTGTTTCCATTTTCTTTTCCATTATCCCTATATAATCCCAATATATACCCTATAATCCCCATATAACCCCCATATAATAGCCGCCAGCCAGGTCATTCCAAGCCAGGCCGCAATCTCAGCCGCGTCTCAGGGCACCGGCAAGTCGACTGCAAAGACGCAGCTTGCCAGCAAAAGGCTTTAGGTGGGGGCTTACCAAAATTAGGGGCACCCTTTTTAGGGGTCCCTATAATAAGGACTATAGTATTTTGGGGTCTATATTGGGGTTCCCTTATTTTGGGAAACTCCCAGGTAGCGTCCTAAACAATGGGAACAGAGTTTTGGATCTCATTCTCTATAAGGATTGTCACGGAATCATACTGGTAGCAAGTCAGGCTTTGACATTCGTTCAAGGCCGCCCCAGATTGCTAAATCCCAAGGGGTGAGTATGATAGGGGATCCTTGCAATTCGATCGTGAAAGGGCTTGCAAATTAATACTCGGTCCACACGAGAGCTTGCTTGGGGTTGGAGAGTTCGGGCTTCTGTGTTGGCAGCTTGAGCTTTCAGTAGGCAGTTCGGTTTCGCGTCAGTACTTGAGAGCCTGCTGGCCAACCTATTCTTGGTTTTATAGATTCTTCTCGCTTTTCACTTTATGTCATTTTCGCTTGAAATTCTTTTGGTTCCAGGGATCCTTCGTGGGCCTGTGACTCCAAAGCTACGTCATGATCCTGATCTCCAAGAGCCTGCCAAAGCACATTGAGAACCTGATGCCAGCAGGTATTCTTGCGAAATATGGTCATGCACGTGAGCCACAAAAGCGGCAGAGTTGGTTCAAGTTCTGGTTGCTGTTGCAGAGACGGGCTGCACTGGTTTTGAAGCTTCCGTGATGCTTTTGGAGTCTTGGTGCAGTGTCAGAGTCAATCCAGCATGGCCAGCGCCACCGTACACATTGTACCAGAATGGAAAGCATACAACACTAATTAGGGGCCCAACAAGGGTCAGACATGGATTACATGAGGTTTTGGACGAGCCCAAGTACCAGTACCCATGCTGCTTGAGGGAATCCCCCCACGAACTGTCAGGGGCTTCGTAGGGAGCTATAGCTTGGCAGTTTTTCAGCCAGCTGTTTAGCATCTTCATGTGAAGGGTGTGCGCAGCCACACAACTAAGGATAGCCAGCGCGGACGATGCTAACCACAGCAAACATGTCAAGCATATGGGACCTGCTCAAAGCAGTTCGTGTAATCATTACAGGGGAACCCCGATACTCTTCCCGTAGTCGGCACATGCGCCTGGGTTATGCCCATGTGTCAACCCTAAGCCCTAAACCCGAAATAGTAGTTTCCAGTGAATTTTCCAGTAGCCCGTAGTATAACCCCTAGCCCCTATAAACCCAGAAAGCCACTAAAATCATAATCCCGTCGTTTCCATTTTCTGTTCCATTATCCCGATATAAACCCCACGTATATACCCTATATAACCTTATAGAATCCCTATATAACCACCAATAAACCGTATATAACCCCTATATAACCCTGTATAGCCCCTATATAACACCTATAAACCCTACATAACCCTATATAGAATGCTCTTCTGACATAAGGCCAGCCCCTGCCCCTTCGATGCAGCCGCCCTCACCACCGGATAAGGAGTTCAGCGGAAGCGTGACTCTTGCCAGCAGAGAAAGCTGTGTAGTATACTATAATAGACTAGAATGTACCATGCTATACTAGAATATGCTATAGTATATTATAACATAGGATAGTATACTACAATATTCTGCGCGCAGTGTTCTACTTTTTTTCTGTTTGTTTGTTGTCTACACAGGTCTTGGGAGATATTCTTGCTGTAGTGTCAGTAGATGACAGAAGACAGTGCGAGATGAACCTTGGTGCCGGATATTGAGACGAGAGTTGGTCAGAGCTGTAGGCCAAAAGCAGAAGGGCGCAGCATCTCAAATAGAAGATGATGCTATGTAGGGAGGGATTTCCAGATGAGGGGCCCACATTATTAGCAGAGCTTCCACTTTCCGTTGTCCAGGAAATCGATAAGCTCGAAGAATGGATACGGCTTCATCATCTGCAGCAGCCTGAGTCGTCGGAGCGTTCTCAGTTTTCAAGCGTGCATGATAGGCGTGAGTATGGGGTTTAGGGTTTAGGGTTCAAGTAGCTCCTTCTCACCAACATGGAGCATCCTACAGCATCGACCTACTTGGTGTCTTGAAGCCAGTAGGAGTTGGATATGCTGGCACAAGATAAATCAGGGGTCAAGAAGTTCACAGGATGTTATACAGCTCGTTGGGTTTCCTCATGCCTGCTACAATCATTTTGCGCCTCACTGGAGGACTGAAATGAACTTCACTTACCAAGCGGTCACTTACATACATCTAGGGGGTGCGCGCACTGATGTCGGTAATTCTTCGCTAGAACCCTGGTGCTCGTTTCGAGTGCGGATTACTTAAGATACGGCAGTGGCACTGTGAGACCACAGGATAGGGCTCCACATGTACAAGTCCGTGCTTCATGCGGGCTCTGCGGAATGCATGGGGGTCCTCGTTGGTTATGGGCCAAAAACGAAGACTCCACGGCTTCAGGTATGAAATTTTTTTGTGGCTTCACGCCTTCTTTGAATTTCTTGCATGGGTTTGCCAATTGATGAGACACAAGCTTGAACAAGAGATAGAGAGAGAGAGAGAGAGTCTATGAAATCTGCAAATGAAGAGTCCAGCCGTAAGCAATGTCTTGCTTCGGGCGTATCCTTCACTAGATGGGCAATGTACAGGAATCTTCTTAGAATGATGATGGACGACTTGCCGTTCAGTATTACCACAAGAGTCATTAGCATCATGACCCCCTCGCACGCTTCAGCCTCTTGTGGTAGCAATGCATCCTGAGTTCTTTGCTAAGGTGACGAAACAAAAGCTCTCTACAAGCGCGATGTATTCGTGGAGTCGAAAGTCTTGCCCGAGGGTGTTGAAGTCGGTTCGAAGGCTGCGAAAAGGGTTAGGGCTTCAACTACTGGAACCTAGATGGAAGGGAAACCCACCCCGTCAGTAAACTTACTCAATCTGAGCAAGGTGGTCAAAAAAGCTTGGCACTTTCAGCTCTCAACCTCCATCCCGAAATCCTGGGTCATTCTTTGCCGTCCGTCTCTAGTTACCATTTGGGGGGGAGACCCAACCATTGTGCAAGTTGGATTTGATGCGCAAGCCCAGAAGCCCTCAGGCATTCCTGTAGTGGAAAATCTGCCGGGAAGTATGATGGAAGTGCGCTGGGCTTATACAGCTTCTGTCTCAAACCTGTTGGACCTTCTCAGGTTCTTACACTCAATGTTATGTTGTAGGGGAAGTGAACGCGTGAGTACCCTGTTTTTGGGAAGCTCATCATGGGAATCCTACTGAAGGCTTGCAATTCTCGCCAAGGAGCCACGGCATGATGTCCTGTTGATACAACTAACTACCCATACTTCTTCGGATTGCGTGGCAAGAGCTGATGCCTTGTTTGCAGCCTCTCAGGGCAACATTCGTCTAACCTCTCTTTGAATTCTGTTTTTGTCAAGCATGTACCACGGAAAGCAAGACTGCCAGAAGTGCAAGATGGCCTTATTCGTCGACGCCAAGTTTGCTCAGGTCCACCAGGGTATCCCTGTTCCATTGAGTTGCTCTGAGGAACCTCAGATGCCTTCCAGCAGGTTACTTTTACCATCGAGCTCAGCGAGAAGGGCCATCCTCGGGCAACATCGGCAAGCGCCCAAGGGCGTGTTTTCAAGACTGGACTTAGGCTGTGAGGCTTAGTTTGGGCGGCATTCAGGGTTTAGAGTCAGGGGTCTTCAACACTGTTTTTTCTTCGGTGTCTATAGAGGCAGGGCCCTCATTAAGGAGTCCTCATGGTGGGTGGGCAGCGGAAGCAACCCTGTTTGGATAGCTACAGACCGCGAGCCGATGGCCTTGCGGAGGTTTGCATTCTTCTTTTTGAGGATCGTTGCCACTGTTGACTGAATTGGCGAAGGGCTTTGAATACGACAGTTTGGTTGTTGCAAGGCGGGAGGTTGAAAGGCACCAGCACGCGCTGGTGAGGTTCATGCTTTGGGTTTTTTGTGATCTAGCTTTGGCTTATGGAAGAAAGCTGCATGTTGGCTTGCACTGCAGCTTTCGGGCCGTAGGCCAAAGAAGCCTGGGTGTACATATCCCCCATGCCTTTTGCTTCAAGACCATGCAAAGCTTTGCACAGATAGTATAACATGCCGCAGCCTGAGGTACAGATTTCTTTCTAAGAGCGCCCAGGCAAACTTGCCTGAATCACTTAAGGCCTGCGCCCTTCAACGCAAGTCCTCAAACAACTTTACTCAAAATGCGGATGCTTGAGCCATAATGTGTTTGCCAGCACACTTTTCGGAAGGCACCTGCCTCACAACTTGGGACTTGTCAAAATCCATCTTTACAAGCTGTGAACTCTACTGAAAGGCTGCAAGCCTCCCGCCCCAGATTCAGCACCCCAGGTTCCAACTAAAGGGCTTGCTCACCCCACATCCTTCTGCCTTCAGACTTATCTTGAATTCTGGCTCCAGGTTAGCTCGTTCCTTCTTTGTTGGCCAAGATATTTTGGCTTGCCCCGATACAGGTAATTCTCAGGTTCAAGACCCCTAAGAATCCGGCAACGGCAAGCGCAAAATGATAAGGAACCTCAAAACAAGCATTTCGAGAACACCTCTGAGACCTTACTGAGAGAGTGGATCCCTATAGCAATCCACAATAGCACCCAAAAATGTCCCAAGAATGGTACAAAGATTCGCTCCCCGCCCCTCTGAAGCACCAGTAGGAGACAGCAAGGTTAAAATTTCCGGGTGAGAGGAACACGCTCTGTCTGATTTCATTTCTTAGGGTCCATGCACCTACATATGCAAGAGTCTAAGTCTAAACTCCTTACAGGAGGATTATATAGGGGATTATATCGCCCCCTTTATTCAGGGTTTAGGGTTTAGGATCTAAACTCCTCAAAGGGGGATTAGATAGGGGACTACTAAGGGGGTTGCAGGAGTTATTAAGGGGGTTCGAGGAGTTTAGACTGTGGCTGATATGCTATGCACCATAATTTCTTGTTTGGCCGTGCCAATGTCCCAGATCGAACTCTCTAGGTGTTACTGCTTTTGCTAGCCAAGAGCCCCACTATCCCGTTGCAGTCCCTATGTACTTCTGGGATGTCTATAGTGCCCCTTTTTAGAGAAATCCCCACCTGCGTCCTTGGACCCTTTGAATGTACGGATGATTTGCAGCGGCTACATCGAAATTCGATTAAAGCGATTGGAGCTAGAGGCCACCACAGCCGCCCTGCTGCGAAAGCAGGATTAACGGTAGCCGTGCCACAGGATAATGGAAAATAAAATGGAA
>CAJNIZ010000586.1:8375-30078 GCA_905231905.1 Symbiodinium pilosum | reverse complement strand
GCGCCGGCTTTGCGCATGCACTGATTACCGTCTTCGGCTCGGGCTGAACCATTTTGACCAACTCAGCTGAGCGAGTTGGCAGCGTGTGAGATGCGGAGGCTCCGTCCAGCCATCGCAGATTTCTAAAAGTTGCTGCTCCGTCAGTTATTCTTTCGTCAAAGTTCGGTAGCTTTATCTGATGCCTGGGCACTTTCACTGCCGCTTTCTGCTGACGAGGTTCATGCTGTTGATTGGCTCCTTTTAATCAGCTCAATGATGCTAGCTCGCAGAAGCTTTCACACAAACTCAGGCCTAGCTTGATCACCGGATCTTGTTGCCTTGCAGGTTTAATTTTTCAGTCTTGACCTTCGGTTCATGTCACGGGATGCACAGAGGCAGAAGGAAAACAGAGAACAGGCTAAAGGGAAACAGTTCCAGTTAATTTCCACTGGTATTATCACAGATGAAAGCTGACGGCCCCTGATGGTTCCGCTAGACCTGCCACGTCGCTGATGTCCCACAGCCGGCCACGGAGTCCTTCAGAAATCACGATGCAGGTTGAGGAAGAGCTGCAAAAGCATCACCATGCTTAGCTGTGTGGATAACTTTACCGCAAGGCTTGTGCGCATGCCATTCTTTCTTCTGCTTTTCAGACGTGAATCCTTCACGGAGCCTCTGAACAGGACTCCCTGGAAGGCGACCTTGTGTCAGTGGCAGTGGAGGTGGCATTCCCTTCGCCTGCTCAATATTTTCTGACGTACTGGTAGTGCAGGCGGCCCAGAGTGCAAAGCAGCGGGCCAAGATGAAGATGCGTTATGCAAGGGTAAGCAGAGTGTGAGATACACTGGTTTCGGCTTCAAAGCTCTTGCGTCGACCGTGCCAAATACCTTCTTCCAAGGTTGGCATTGTGGGACCGACTCCCTCACTATGCCGAGGCTGCAAAATTCTGGAGAGGCAGCCTGCGTTTGCACGGTACGTGGCCCTGCTTTCAGCACTTCTGCGACGTCTCGCTCCGAAGCACCGATGGACGAGTGTTCAAGGCAGTAAACGGTCTAAGAAGCTCTCATTTGGCTTGTGCTAGCTCGGTCATCTACCAGGCACATCGCCTGGTGCTCTCCATGGCTTCCGACCCCCTATTTGCCATGCTCAGTGGGAGTTTCGCAGAAGGGTGATGGGCTCATTCATGCCGAAGAGCTGCCAAACGAGAAGGATGCAGATGCCTGCCCTGTGGTTCAGGCAGCAGTCGGAGGTGCCGTTTGACTATTCGGGGGAGGCATGCAAGCTCGGACTCTGCAAGCCGTTTTCGTTGCTTCATCTAATTTTTTTGGCTGCAGAGGCTCTTTACGCCTTCCTGGAGTTTCTCTACAGAGGTTTCGTGCTCAGAATGCTCAGTCAGATCTTGTCTTACCATTGGCCACAGATGCAGAAAAAGGGCCGGTGAGCATTCTGTGCCAGGTACCTTCTGCGTCAAGAAGGCCAGCGGCCAGCCCGGCCAGCCTGGAGTATTCCCTTTGACTTTCCAAGGGTACTCGAGTACCCTCGCAGGCAATACTGCCTGAGCTGCTGCGCCTGGTCCACCAGTGGGAGGCACACGATTCCGAGATGGAAGCCGAAAGGAGGTAATCCGAGGATCTGAATAGTGGGGGGGGGCCCCCTCCCCCCCGCCAGAATAAGAAATGGAGGGCGCCAGATTAAAAGAATGATTGGGGTTCTTGGAATTCAATATTAACAAAAAGAATAGGAATGCATTCCCGCGTGATCGCGGCTCTTGGACCTCTACCAATTAAAAAATCAATAAGAATGCATTGAATATCTCGATTTTCAGAATTGGTCCCCCCAAAATTTTCTTTAAATCTAGTCCCTTAGCCCCATACGAAATTCCACCTAATTGAAATTAGTCTTGGACGGCTAAATTTTCCAAAAAAAATCTTTAAATATGGTACCATTCATAATTCTGATGCTCGGATTATGAACTGTGACACGGAGAGAGTTAGCAGACCGTGTTTCTCGACTCGCAAGTCCCAACACTCAATAAGTCTGGACAAGAATGCCAAGAAGAGGAAGAGCGGCCCAACTTTGTACGCAACTGCAACTGGCACTTTACCTGGCCAGGTGCAGCCGTTGCAGGCAGCACTCAACGAGCTCCTGGTGAAGTCAACTGCCCAATGATATCTCGATTCGTATGTTGAATTTTGGCGGTCTCTGATGTGTGGGGGTCCCACTACGTTTTGGGCAAGAAACCTGACCTTCATGGAGCTAGGGTCAGAGTCAGTTGACCTTCTGGTGTTTTCGGAAGTATTGAACGACCCTTTTTGTGAAGTTAAGCTGTTCTTTGCCAGATGCCACATGCACTGTAAGGCACATGACCCCAGAGCTTTGCTCATCATTGATAGTTGACTGCGAGGCGCGTTCGGGTTTTGGAAGTCCTGCAGTTTCTTCCCTGTGCACTGCGTGGAAAGGTTTTGCTCGTGGACAAACTGGATGAAATGCTAGCCGTCTACTTAGTCACTGACATTTGCAGCAGTTTTGGGACGCGTTCAGCAGACAGCAAGGAAAGCTACGTGCTGGAGAACTTTGGATCATGCGTTGGTAAGCTCAGAGGTAAATCCATTGTTCTGGAACAGTTTGGGAGCGCGGGTTTCTTGTATCGACGTTGCCGAAAGCTTTGCTGACCATTCATCACCTCCATTTCAGCTCAAGGTGCGAACTGAGCAGTTTGGATCTTGGCCACTGCACCGCATGGCCGGTGCCTGAAATTAGAAGACGCCTTAGATGGCACAGAAAGGCCTTCCAGATACTGAGATGATCTGCCTTGCTTGCAGATCGGAATTCTTCGCAGTGATGATCTAGTGGCAGAGCATGAAGAGGAGGCCTCATGTATTTCTAGACTCGCAGGCTTGCAGGCACCTTTCAGCGGTCTATGCGTGGCCGTGGCAGGTGCTGGCAGCAGTGATGCACTGGCACCGGAGTGGCCCCGGACGCGACGACGCGACCGCAGTCACCTGAAAGCACTACAGCCGTCTTAGTCCTCCATGAGTGATGTAGTGCTCCTGGCAGGCGCTGCTTCAAATGGTTCGGTTCCCGCTGCTATCTGTGGCAGCCCTCCAAGGCTGAAGTTTCTGAAAATCAGCCCGTATGCCGGTGCCCTTCAGCATGCCGCGAGTGTCCCATGTCAGGCTTAGGCAGCCGGGAAGGCTGGTCGGCATAGTTCGGAAGAAGCTCATGTACCTCCAATACCCTCTGGCAGTGCAGTTGAATAGGTCTAACAGGCCTTCCGGGAGTCGTGCTTTGCTCAGAGATTGCAAGGGTGAGATTGCACAGCCCGAAGCCTATGGTCACATGTGCTCTCAAGGTCATGTCCCGCCTGGCAGCCGCAGCGCTGAAGGTCCACCAGGGCTGTCCGCAGAGTGCGGCTTCCCAGAAGAGGAGGTTAGTGGGGTTGTCTCGGCTCTGAGCGTTACGTGGTCACGAATAAAGGATTTCTCGAATACGTGGTTCCCAGAAGTTGTCGCAACAGCAGTACTTGAGCATGCAAGGACACTGTAAAGCCGATACTGCTGCCGTGATTGATCGCTTTGAATTACATCTTCCAGAGCCGTAGCAACTGTGAGCTGCTTGGTCCGAGAAGTTTCAGCTCACTTCCAGAACGGATTGAGAATCATAAAGATTTTGTTTTGATGCATTTGAGGTGCTTTGAAGCTGTCTTGCGTTGTGGCTTCACGGTCTGTTGAACTTGTTACGAAGGGGAGTGAGTTATCGAAAGTTGTGATCAGAGGCATTTATTCCAGGAAGCTACTCAGATGGGCTATGCGGCTACGCGGCATCATGTGGACCTAGAGCTGCAGGATGCTGTTCATTGCGCGGGGCAATGGTGTCTTGCTGTAGGAACCTTTGGATGCCTATTGCCAGGGCCCGAATAAGGACCTCTGAGCGACATGCAATGTGCGAGACTCGCTGAACCCACAACTCGGTCTGCAATTTACCTTCATCCCTTGGGATCCATGGTTGAAGTCCCTCTACCTGGCTTGAGACATCTGTGCCGAAAGCCGCCAAAAAAGGCAGCAAGCAGTTTTGATGAGTATGATAGATGCGTCATAAGAATTAGAATTGCCCCACTTCTGGTTGCCCTAATCAGCCTTTTGATCATGCGCTCAACTCCACCTACTTGCTGTGAGCCTTCAAGCGTTCGCTGGGAGCGGCACCTCTATTCCTGCATTGGGAATCTTCAAACTCGCGTGAACACGATGGCTTAAGCAATTTGCTTGTGGCCTTCCAAGGCGACTGCCAGCGCTGGGAACGACCTGACAGCCATGACGAGCAGGACAGACTTTGTCCCAATCAGTATCGCAAGCGGCATGACATGGGTCATGTAGCGCGGCACACAGCATGGAAGTGGAGCCTTGCAGACTTTTGTGATGCGAGGCCTCCTTCATGAAGACCGTGAAGCTTCGCAATGCCTACCCTTACTGGCTGAGCTCTAAGCAGCCGGTGATGAAGGCTGGCAGTTCGAAATGCCATGTTTTCTGGGTCAAGGTGGGCGGACTTTGGCTGCTCCCTCCGTGGTGGGGGCATAGTGGCAGAGCGCAGTGGCATCGATCAAGAGGTGCTCAGCTGGAGAAGTGTTGGGAAGCGACGTTTCATATTCATGCCTATGCTTCAAAGGCAGTTGATCTTGCATGCTGTTATTTGCTATTGAAAGAGACACTTGAGTGGCAGCCGGCGGGGTGCTGTAGCTAGCTCTGCCAATCCGTATGGTGGAAGGGCGAACTGGAGCCCTGGGCTGTTCACATCCATGACCAGTCGCTGTACATCATTGACGGACAGGGCCTTAGTGTACATGCTCGGCCAAGAAGTATGTGCCCGAGCCTACGGCTATGCTTGCTACTTCTACTTTCAACGCGACTGCCAACCGCCGCCATGTTCTTTGCAGTCCTTGAAAAGAGTCCGCCGTCCTGAAGTTGGTGTGAGGCCGAGAGCCTTGCTGCGTTCTTCAGGCAGGATGGAAGTCTTGTGGACGTAGGAGAGGTACCTCTGACTCTTGGGCGCTCAGGATTTTTCCCGTTGCCGTGGCTCAAGCAGGAGGCAGATGCCGGGATCACCGAAGCCATGACACAAAGACCTCCGAGGAGAAGGCGGCGGAAGGTCTGGTCTGATGCACGGTCATGCGGCCAAAGCTTCTTTTATGGAGAGCTTGCTGCGGCGGACCTCTTGGCAGGCTTTTACTCATCACTGAAAGGCTCCGTGCTTGAGCTTTCCGAATCCCTGCGATGTGTTGGGGACCACGTCAAGGAAGAGGACAAGACAGCTGAGCCAGCAGCGCCAGCTGAAACTGTGCGGAGAGTGGTGAGGCCAATTATTCCCAGGGAACTTCCCGGAACCCTGGCATTCTGCTTTCCCGATGGTTTGCCGGCTCGGCTAGTGGAGGAATTGGAGACTCAAATTCATTTGGCAGCATCGCCTCATGTGTTGTTTCCGTCGCTATTCAATTTCATTTCCGGCTTCGATGGTGGTGTCACTTCGTTTGCCGTTCTGCAGCTCACTGATGCCACGCTTGTTGGGAGTCATTTGTTGCCACTCTCTGCATGGGACATTGGCGCAGTGGTAAGTTCACGAGTTTGCGGCGCCCTATGCGGGTCCATGCTCCTACTTTGCACCTCCAAAGAGCCCTCTTCGCGCGACATTCTGATATGGACTGCTGTTGGCATTACAGCCATCTCACTTGGCACGTTCTTTGTGGCGGACCGGAGCACGCTTCTCGCGTTGCGCTTCCTTTCTGGCATCACAGAAGGGGTGTCGTCTCCTGCTAAAGCTGCTTATGTTGTGGAGACCGTGGAAGCTGAGCTGCGTGGAGCTTCCAATGGAAGCCGCTGGGCGGCTTTCGCCTTGGGCTCCTGTGCAGGGGTGGCTGCAGGCGCGGTGCTGCAGCCCATCCCAGGGGCCTGGCAGGTGATGCTGAGTGCCGTGGCAGTTCCCTCCATCATTGCGGGGGTTGGCATGGCATCGCTGCCACACTCCCCACGATGGCTGGTGCATGGTGCAGACGCCACAATCAGTGAGCGCCAGTCCTTAGCACTGGAATCCCTACAGACTCTACGACCCAGCATCGACCCAAACGACATCTCACTACAGAAAGAGCTTTCTGTCATTTGCGAAGGTATGAGGGGTGACAAAGACGAGCCCACACCTTTGAATGTCCGCGAGTTGTTGCAGCATCCTGCAACTGAAATTAGCGCGCTTTTGACATGCATCAAACAGGCAAACGGGACTGTGTGTTTGACAACTTATTTGGCCCCTGTCATGGCTGCAATGGGCTTCCAAAATCATTTGACGACGCTGGGCGTGGTATTGATGGCTGCGTCTCTGCTCATTGGCATTGCTTTGTTGTTGCACACTATGAGACTGTGACTCGGTTGGTGTCATCATGTTTCATCGTTCAGTTGGCCATTTTTCCGGGAAATCCTTGGGTTGAGAGTGGTGCTAAGGTGCGATCCGTTTCAACGCCCATGGGCCCTCAGGCATGCACAACACAGTCTTTGTTTGTTTGTTTGATATCATTTGATATCCGTTGCTCTCTGGCTTCACGTGTAGCTGTTGCTGGATGTAATTAGGCTTCAATCTTGTAGGTAGCTGCCGGGAGCATGTCCGCATGTCCTTCTGGCAGATCACTATTCTCAATGTCCTGAACCGTAACACCCCTAGATCCAACAAAGCCCCATGGCGGTCCAAAGGTATCGTGCTGATGGACCGTCTCGGCCGTAGAGGCAACATTGTGAGTCAGCCACCTGAACAACTTTCCGTAGCCGTCATTATTGGGGAACCGGCAGCCATCAAGGCAATTGTAGCAACCGTTTCATAGTAGCAACGATGACTAGGAGCGTTGATATCTCATCGCATGTAGGTGCACGGCTTGGCCAACGCTGAATGTTGTAGATCTTTGGAGATTCAAGTTGCATCTGGGCGATCATCAGGTCTCTGGAAGTAGCTGCTTGCGTGCGCAACGTTGTCTGAAGCTTGCTCGTAGGAGGGTAACCACGGCTTTCCAGATTGTGCAATTGCCTATTGTTGAGCACAATAGGCTGGCCACAGGCAACTTTGATCATGTGTTGGCAGGCAGTTTGCTGCTGGGTTGCTTGGGATCTTCGGTGTCCATGTCTACGCTGCTGCTATCCCACGCTCTAGGCCGGCTGCACTTTCTTGGGAAGCTGGACTTGGTTGGTGGAATGCAATGTTATTGATTCCTTTTCGTCCCAAAGGCATAGATAGTAGGAGGGCCTAGAAGCAGAAACGGCACTCGTAACAGGTTTCACGAATCAGATATGACAGTCCGCTTGTCTTGCTTCAGTCCTTACTCTTGCATGCCACAGCTTTAGCTTGCATTACATGAACACTTGCATGCAATGAGTGGCGCTTTGTCAAGCTGACAGGCAACCACGCACCTACTTGTCTCATGACTTTGAACCTTGGCAGGAATAAATTGGATGAGTCATTTCTGAAATGTTTGGAGATCCAGATTTTCGTTTCAGTATGTTCGATGTCGTGGTGGAGCGATCCCTTGAGAGATTCAGGTCATTTACCTCGCTGGCCGCTTCCGCAGCAATCTTCGAGCTTTGCTGGGCACCAACATCGTTTCAACTCACCACTGAGAACCTCGGCAGCAGGTCTTGTAAGCCGGGGCACTTTGACGGTTTGGAGGGGGGGTATGTTGCTACTGTTATTATTATTGGTATTACAATTGGTACCACTATTATTACTACTAAGTTATTACTATTACTATTGGCATACCCTAACATACATACTACGGTAGTTTCCATTCTCTTGTCTATTATCCCTGTACAGCCCCTATATACTATAGTAATATGAACGCCAACGCTGCGCCGCCTCGGCCCGCTCGTCTGTATAGCAGCCTGGAACAAGACAGCTTCAAATCAACTTGTCCCTTGCTAGTGCCATCATATTCTTAGATCACCTTATATGGTATCCTTACAGAATCTTAGCACATATTTTTTTGATAAAACCCCTCTCAGAGCCCTGTATGACCTTCTAAAATACAATATCCTTGTAGAGCCCTGTGCAATACATGAATGGCCTCATAAAACCTCCCTAAACTACACTACACGGAAATTACAGGATGCATGGAGACCCTCTGCCCGCGAGTCCGCTGGCAGGGGCGTGAGGGGGGGTGGGTAGAGTCTTGCACCCCCAAATGCCAGAGCGCGGGACCCTCGGCGGATTATTGTGATTATGATCACTAGTATGACTATCAAACTCCACTATTATTATTATTACTACCACTCTTACTAGGATTTTTATTGCTATTATTCTTATTACTAGTGTTACCACAAAATTATTGCTTCTACTACTGGGTTTTCTGAGCAGCGTGAAGGTTGTACCCGCAGCGGCTCCGACAGCATGGCCTCGCTCTCTCGCACGTCTTCAACTACGCCGTGAAGGCTATGGAGATGCAGGCGCGTTTAGGGTTTACGATTTAGGGTTCAGGTGTTTAGGGGTTTAGGGTTTATCTCTAAGCTGCATGCTTGTGAATGCTGAAGATTTGCTTGAAGGTGTTTCCGATTGCCCTTGCAGCTGCTGGCCTTACTCCAGTGTTCACGGTCTTCGCTGTGGTGAATACTGCGGGCTGTCTCGTTGTGTACCATATGGTTCCCGAAACATGTGGGCGCAGCTTGGAGGATGTGGAAAGGGAACTTCAAGAGGACAACGATGACGAGCACTTGTCGTAATCCGCTTTCTTCTCTTTCCAGACCTTTGTCTGATTGGCGCCGGAAGTGCGCGATCCGTGTTGGAACGTCGATGCCAACTCTGACGGCCACAAACAACTGTCATGAATTGACTCGCCCTCACGCATTTAAGTCGGGGCTGAGGCATGGAAGCTATCAGCCTTCTCCACAGAAATGCGCTGCCGGTGTCCGCATGCTGAGAGTTGTATCTGCTGCGCGCCATCCGCCTCAGCCTTCGGCGACGAGGAAGTAGCTGGTGGGCATAAGGGAGGGTTGGGGGTTGGGGGAGTGGGCAGAGTTGGGGGGTATGGGCCTGGGATATTCCCTTTAATGTGCTGCGACAGGGAAATCGGGAATGACCAAAAGATGTCTAGGGTCTAGAGGTTCTGTCAAAGGGGTGCAAAGGGGCATGGTTAAGGGAGATTTGGGGTACATATGGGGTATGGGCAAAGTATGATTTAGAGGTTTTCCCTCGCGTGAGCCAGGGACATTCAGGGCACATGGGGGGTATGGGCAAGGATATTTAGGGTGGAGGGCTGCTGCCAGGATTTGCAGGGAACCCCGAAATGAAGGGGAAAGGGGTTGGGGGGTACACCTAGAAGGCAAGATGGTGTTTGTGTGGACGGATTGATGTAGGTTTGCTGATTTGCTGGAGATGCAGCTCCAACAGTGTGTGGCATCCAATCTAGACGCAATAGTTAAATCGGTCAGTCCATGCGGCATGTTCTCCAGTCAAATCAGTGCACCTTCCAACTGTTCGTCAGTGGCCACTGGGCAGCAGCTCTGGCAAAGTCGTTGTCGGCAGCGGAAGCACGCTGCCACCTGAGCACTGAGCGTCTTAGTTTGCTAGTGTTCAGGTAACATGTTGGTACATGTCGTGGAAGGACAGTTTGCACTTCCTCATTTGTGCGTGACTGATGCTCCAGCAGAAGATGCCGCATGAAGCATGATAGCGTGGCCAAGATCATGAAATTCATAGACGCAACCACTTCGCTGACGGTTCGTTTTTTGCCAGCATTACAGGGCCCCACTCTTCCTGCAGCTATGGGACAAAGATTCTGTGGCTGTGGGTTCCGCGAGAAACTGGAGAATGCAGGCAGGTATCTGGTTCCTCGACTACAGTAGTAGTGACTATGTCGACGTCAGTGTGAGAGGCACTCAGCAGCTTAGTCAACATGTTAGCTGTGTAGTTCCCTGACCAGGTGGAATGGATGTCCATCCCGTGTGGAATGATAGGAGCTTCAAGCAGGACAAGGCGCAGTCTTTTGAAAGCGCACAAGGGAACTCTGAAATGTTGCGCTATAGTGACATGCCTACATATCAGAGTCGAAGGCAGATTCCGAACATGGAGCAGACAGTGAAACTGATAAGAGTCACATTGGCTGAGTCACAAAAGGACTGCGGCCAGTTTAAATATTTTAGAATATCAATATTTTTGAAGAAGCAGCTTCTCGACAGGCAACAAACAATCTTCGCGATGCCTTGGTCAGGCGACGCTCGGTGCTAAAACATAAACCCTGAAAGCTTCCTGCGTCCTTGGTAGGCAGGTGTGCGAATCTACTTGGATATTTCTGCGGCAAGGCTTGTTTCCTGGTTCTCTGATTGGGTCATAGTGCGGCCTCGACCTTGTCAGCTTGACAAGATTTGGGTTCAGCAGGGGCCCGCTGCAGTACAGAGTGCCGCAAAAAAGTGCCCTAAGCACAGTTGATCTAAGAAGAACTGACACTCCTCTTAGAAATGTCTTGGGTTGCCGAGGAGATCCAGGCTCCATGGAGTTGGCTTTGCAGGAGTCGACACAGACAAAGCAAAAAAGAAGTGCCCCGAGAATGGCGTTTGAAAGGAGCTGGTAGATGCCAAAAGCGTGAAGCTGGACCTGCAAAGCAGAAGGTTGGGTGAGAGGCTCAGAAGGAGCATGTGATGTGCAGACTGCGAGCTGTGGCGAGCTGTGGCGAGCTGTGTGAGCCGAGGTGACATTGGCGCTTCGAAGCTGGCCGAGGCTCTGCAGGCGACTCGGAGCCTGGAAGAGCTGGAGCTGAAGCTTGGATGAAAGAGCGGGGCCAGGCATATGTCAATGTGAATTTGGTGCAGCCCTTCCCCACCTAGAAATTATGAGCTTTGCCCAGGAACTTGGGCAGAAACAGCATCAGCCGGGGACTTTGAGATGCTTCGTCGTCTTTTATGCTCCTTTTCGTGCCGGTTGGATTGTGCGTCACGTGTTCCTGTGACATTCTCTCAGACTGAGATCCTAAAAGTGATGCCAAGCAGATGATGGGACTGGAGGATGTGCCTTGCCTCAGGCAAGAAGGGCGCAGAGGCCCTAGGAGAGGGCCTCAAGCAGCTGCAGAAGCTCCGGAGGCCAAACAGTTAAATCTACTTGAGCATCCTGCTTGCACGACTGCGACTGGTTTTGAATGTCCTCAGCATCTCTAGCAGATGTGACAGATTCTGTAGAAGGTCCACTTTCCATCCCTTGTTCCTCCCTCCTCTTTCTCCTCGGTCTCTCTCACCTCAAACTCGAGGGGGCATCACGGAATTCAAGCAAAGACACTCAAGGTCAGCACTGCCCAAACTTACAACATATCACTTCACTTTCGTCCTGCTCTTGGAGAAGCTGCCTTTGATTCCTCTGCAGGCTCCAGCTGAACCTGTGGGAAAACTCCCTTGGTGCCTTGCCTGATTTCCATTTCCTAAGTACCCTGGTTGTGGCAGAATTCTGTCATCACCGTTGCCCTTCATGTTGTGCGGTTCAGCCAGTTTTCTTAGGTGATGATGGGGTCCAAGCTTTCTCGGACCAGCTAAGCAGCTTAGCTGCATTCAGGGCAGCTCTTTGTCGGAAGGCAGATGCTTGTGCGGGCAAGAGACAATCAGACTAAACTGCACCTTTCGTGGCGCAGCAAGACTTCATTTTGAGATCCACCACAGTCAGAAGAACAACTCAAGAGCAGTTCCAGTTGGGTAGTTGCCCAGTGGGTACCTCCGTTTAAGGCTTACACAATGTTGGTGTAAGGGTATCCGTGGTATATGAGTTCTATGTAGGCCTCCTACAAGGGGGATTACCTGTTAGCCTTGCTTTTGGTGCCTCACCTGCGAGTGCTGCCACCTCCTCCTTCTCTGCTGCTGCTGCTGTCCTTGCTAAAAAACGGCGGCATTTTGTAGAAGCTGCCATGCCTTCCTTCTTTACGTCCTTGGCCTCAATGTCTGCCACTTCTCAACCGCTTTTCGTGGGTTATCTTTAGCTCAGCTTCTATTCCGTTACTCTTACTATTGCAAGTAGCATTGCTAAAGGTAGCCATGAGCCGGAAACGTAAACTTTTGCATTCTGTCTGAAGGTCAGGTCCAATCCTTGGAAGTGCTGGAACTGGATCTGCTCCAGAACAGCATTGGCTGGGCTCCCGGCCAAACTCCCATAAATAAGTAATCCCCATGCTCTCCCTCATGGTCTCCATTTATTGTCCCTTTTGTCTTGTCTTTTGAGGTGATACGGGCTCTATTGCCCTGGCCACTGCTGTGGGGGAGCTCTGCTGCCTGAAGCAGCTGAGGCCCCTGTGGGGGTCTCCTTATGCAGGGCTTAACCAGGATTGTGTGAATGGTTGGCGTCTGTTATTTTGGTTCAGCAATTTATTGACTTGAAGAGGGGTGGATTTGCAACCGCCTAAGATGACATCCTGTGCAAGATTCTCGTGGTCTTGGTACACTGCTTTAAAAGAAAAGCGCTTTGAGATGTTTTTTCCCCCTCTAGTGAAGGATCGAAGCGCATTCAATCAAAGTTCAGGGTTGTTTAGTGTTGAGGGTTTGCGTAAACTCCTACTAATTCAACACACTGCAAATCCTGAGATAGTATTGTAGCTGCCAGTGTGTTGATGGTATACGACGAGCTCTGGGTAACTGCTGCAACTGCTGCGGCTGCTGCTACTGTAATGAACCGTAGCCACCACCACCGCTCTGCTCCCGCGATCGCACCGTTCCTGCCACTGCACTGCTGCCGCCTGCAATCACCTTCGATGGCGTTGACACCGCCGCCGCTATCACCGCTGCCGCTCACTGCCGCCGCAGCCACCACCACTGTGACGTTTGCATTGGCTACCATTTAGCAATTTTTCCTTCTGCTCTGAGTGTGACATAGTGTGATGGTACAAGCAACAAGGATGACGATACTTATGCCATATCTGCCGCTTTGAGCATGGAAAGGTTGAACCTAGCGGGCAACTGGCTCTGTCCAGGCCTCGGGTCAAACTTGAAGAGCTGGTAGGGCTATGTGCGAACATGAGGGTCTTGGCTCGGGTGTCGTGGGAATAGTGATCCACCAATTTGGGTGTAGTTCTCCCTCCTGGCTTTTTCGGATTGAGCGCAGCTAATGAATTGCCTCCGAATCCCTGGTTCTTCGTTGTACATCCTTCAAGCAGAGAGCTACATGTGCGCGTGATGGACCACCAGTGCCGGAAGGTATGTCCTCGCAAAAGTTTCGCGATGGCTCCGCGAAAGATTATTGTCTCGCCAATGTTTTGCATAATCCAACTTGCATGCATGTCTAGGCTCAGCTTTACTACAAGTAGGCTAATTCTTGGCTCTAAACGGCTCTCCAAGTCAGGAAGGCATTTCTTCTTGGACCTGTTCCGTTTCAATCCCGTCCATCTCTCTTCGACTCTTTGAAGCCTGGAAGCTTGTCTGCTGCAGAAATACTTCGGGCTCAGTCTAGAAGACATGGTGCTAAGACTGGCAACGCATGTTTGCGCAAAAGTTAGCGGCAGCTTACAAGGGTTTGTGAGAAATCGCAGAGAGTGTTGAAAAGTTCGATCCACTGGATGCTTGCATGGGACTCGTCCGGGATGAGATTGCAAGAGACCGCAGAATGTGGTTGATGAATGTTGATTAGATGACTTGTTTGACTTATCCCCCAGAAACGTTCTGAACTCTTTCCGGCCGCAAGATGCTTGCATGCGCCAAGGCAGGGGAACGCAATCGCAGATGAGAGCAGCTTTGGAATCCTGGCGATTGGATAAGAAGGAGCTCTACATGTGAGTTGGCCTCACTGGCCTTGCTTGCAGCCTCTGTCGCTGCCCATTGTTTCATAAGAGCCCCCGTAACAGAAATGCTTGTGCCTGCATGCTCCTGGTTGGGTTATGTTGGGCTTTGTTGTTTGACTGTATGAAGCGATACTGGCAAACAGACAAATGTTAAAGCATGACCGAGCCATTTGGCAGCAGATTCTTAACAAATCAGCTGTGCAGACACATTATGTTTGCGAGCCCGCTGCCGAAAACGGTGTTGCTGGCAGTGGGCCCCAAAAGAAGACATCGGCAGCCTTCCCGCGCGTTTGGGATGAGAGCTGCAAGGTGTCTTGGTGCGACAGTTGCTAGATGCAGCTGAGTTTTGGACAAGCGTCCAAATGGCGGTCGTCTGTACAGGTTGCCATTGACATGGCGAAATTGATTCTTTCGTTGGATTCGCGGACATGGGAGATGAGCGACCGTGAAAGTACATGTAACGTATGACCTCATTCGCCCGTGGAACCATGAAGGCAGGATTGATCCTGACGTGCAGACCATGAGAATTTCCTTCATGCCTGAGGCTGAACGGGGTGAACGACTTCTCGGCTGGTCCCTCAACTACTAGTACCAGAATGCATTAAAGTGCACTTGTGACTTTTCGGCTGAGCTTTCCTCACGTCTCCAGCCGCCTGAGCTTCAGGACATCATCGACATCGCCATTGACGCTTCCGGGGATCTTTTTGCCTCCAGCTTGCAAGAGTCAAGGAGAGCAGAAGCCAGCCTGGCTTCAGGCTTTTCAATGCAGTGTAATAAACCTAGGTCCTAGACGGGCAACATGGTCGCATCGTGAGGCCAAAGCTGCCGAGCATTCTTTTGTATTTGTGAGCCGCGCATCCATGTAATGCAAGGTGACCGTCTCCACAACCATGTCGCTGCTTCGTTGCTCTTTGGCTGAGCTGTAGGTGAGCTATGTCTAAGCTTTCCCACAGCATGCTGCATGTTACATAACAACTTGCAAGACATTGCACGACAACAAAACGGTCGAGCCCAGCCTGGCCATGGCACTCTCTCTTCCATCGCCTGGTCGGCTGTTGCTGCCATGCAGGGGAAAAGCCTCCCCAACATCTCCAACTTCTGCACTGACATCAATCCTGCAGCCTGTCAGGCCTGTCAGGCCTGGCATGTACAACGCCTCATGGCTGGCACCACTTGGCCTGATCGCTGGCCTGTGCCCACGAGGCCGAGGTACACATGGACGGCGTCGGCCTGCGTGTCTGCGCTTGAGATCTGCCAGTGTCACGCTTGATGCGCCCAAACAGAGGGCTGTACCAGACACGCCAAAGCCAAAAGCTTCCGGAATCGTGCCAGAGCAGCTGGCAACTCTAGATGTCCAAGGACAAATCTCACCTGCGGCTTCGTCTACCAGATCAAGTCAGCTTTCACTGCGGGATTTCTTGCTTGGGCTGGACCACAAATTACACGGTCGAAACATGTTCAAGAACTGGATCAAAGTTGACAAGGCATTGGAGGTCGGTAGTGCTGGAGCGCTCCAGCAGTCAAACGGTCAAAAGCCTGCAGTCCCTGACGGCTTCAGCTCGGCCACAAAGCCGACGATTGCAGACGTGAAAGACTTTTTCGTCGTTGCAGATTGGAATGACTGGGGCTTTGAGTGTATGGCCACGGTCAATGGCTCGAAGTCATGCTCCGAAGAGTGGTTGCTGGATGTGAAGCTGTCACATGAGGGAGGAGAGTTCCAAATTGCATGTGATGGAGATTGGTCACGAGTGCTGTATCCAAGTGGAATGGCAGGTGAAGTTGATGGTCCTGATGCTGAAGGCCATGGGCAAAACTGGTGCCTGAATGGCAGAGTAGGAGACACTTATTTGCTTCGCCTGGCAATTGGAGACTCGGGACCGGTGGTGTCCTGGGATTTGGTGGAAGAAGGCCCCAGGGCCGAGGATTCTTTCGATGACTTTTCTGACTGGAGTGGTACAGCCTCCGGCTGGCAAGAGGCCATCCAGCGGATGGAAGATACAAAGCGCTGGGGTGGGGATTACCGTGCCGCACGCAGCGAGGCCTTGAGGCTCTGTGGTGAGGCAGGAGCCTCTGTGCCAGCACTGGAGCTTTTGGAAGATATCTGGTCAGAGGACAAACAATCTAATGAGCCTAGCCGGGCCGATTACCAGTCTGTACTCCTTGCCTGTGAGCGTTCTGGCGATGCGGTGCAGGCTGCCATGATCCGGCAGGAGATGTTGGAACGGGGAGAAGATTACCAACCAGAGCGGTTCTGCTTAACACCCCGAGTGTACTGGAACCGAGATGTGAGGCGCATGGGATGCGGTGCCAGCAATACCCTGGATTGGCACGGTGGAGACCCTTTGCCCTCGCCTCCAACCAAGCGCACATGGCTTCTGCCAGCTTCTGACACCATGGCTGTTGAGATTGCCATGCAGCAGGAGGCTTTGCGGAGTGCCGGGTGGATGATTTTGTCCTGTGATCCTGAGATTGTGCGACGTCTCGATGACAAAGTGGCATTACAGTCGCTTGCACATGACATGGGCTTGTCAACGTACTTTCCGGAGCGATTCACATCTCCAGAGCTCGCCCGCTATCCATGCATTCTCAAGCCAGCAGCCGGGGAATTTGGAGCGGGAGTCGAGATCGTCTACTCAGCAGAGTCCGTCCGCCGAATTACGATCGTGGAATCAGGCGAACTTACCTGCCGTTGGCTCCTGCAGGAGCTGGTCACTGGATGCTACGAGTATTCAACATCCTTGCTGGTCGAAAATGGCCGGATCCTGGAGAAAGCTTGCATCCGCTACCAATATGACGCAGAGGAATATGTGTGGCCGCATGTCAACGAGACTAACAAGGAACTAGTTGAGCCATCAGAGTCGCATATGGCCGTGATGGAAAAGCTAGTTCAAGGCTATTCTGGATTTGTGAACTTCAACTACAAAATCCGAGAGGAGGATGCGCAGATGCTCATTATGGAAGCTAACGCGAGAGTTGGTGCAGACCTGGCGTGTGATGTCCCCCGGCCTCATGCCCGGAACATGCTGCAAATGCTGGATGACTTGCAGCAGGAGCTGTGAAAAAGACTTCTGCCTAGTGGCTGTCTTCTGCAGCTATGTTGTGCGATACCTTTTCAGGTTCGGCCTTACTCTCTTTTGCAGACTGCCAGGATCCGCGATGGTGTCGGCGAAGTTGTGGGCGAGGGGTCGCTTGCCTCTTTGAACGGTGAAAACATGTAAAAGCCTTAGAGCAGCTACAGAGAAGCCATGGAGCCTTTGGCAGGAAACTTTGCCTCGATGTCGGGACGCGAGCCCTGTACATAGGCCGCTTTGAAAAGCTCTGTGCCGCTTCAAAAGCCCTTTCCATGGATCAGGTGCAGATGGTTCTATCTACTTCATCGATGAGAACGGTTCGCGTGTGCAGCGGTGCGCTGGGTATTTGGTCTTCTAGGATGCTTCGTTTGTCCCCATGGCCGGGCGCAGGCACACTGAGAATTGACTAACATCTTTTTTCTTGGAAGCCTTTCGTCATAGCAGTCCTCCCATCTGGCTGTAGAGCTCCATGGTGCGTACCTCCTGTGCTTGCGTGTGTCTACGTAGCAGGACAGTGCGTCAGGTTATTTACTTTAAAGGAACTCAAACTAGCTCTCAGGGCTTGAGCTCTGGATCCCCTGGTGCTGAGATCAACGCGCCTGATGCCAGATAGTGCGATTGGGGCTCAAGGTACTTCGAAGGTCACACGACGTCAGTGGCGGGCCGCCAGGAGATTGGAATGATACGGAGCAAAAGTCATGTGAGCGATGTGGGCCGTGCACGTTCATGAGCTGATCTGATGATTTCAGCCCAACACTGCGTATTGGAGGGCAGAAGAATACGGAACACTTGGGCTCCAGAATCCTGATCTTATGATCTTGCCCTTCAAATCTGCGAGGAGAGTGGCAGCGAGGCCTCGCAGCTGGAGGCTTCGGAGCGTTTCGGAGCCATGAAGGTTCTTCTGTGAATTGGCATGCCGGCTGCGCGGGGAGCTGTCTGTGGGGTGTTGGCCTTCGCCAGCCAAAGCTTTCTGCCAGTTGCTTGAAAGCTTACTGATTGTTTCTGCCAGGATGCAGAGGACATCTTCGTGACCCGTGAAGGACATGTGATAAGAGTGGGTAGAGTGTAGAGCCCGCCAAACAGAAATCTACCAGAGCAGGTTTCTTTCCTGTCGAGTCAAATCTGAACCTCAAGCATTAGTTCTTGGCTGTTCTTAGTAGAACTGTCGCTATCAACCGCGGCTATCATCTTTTGCAGTAACCGCTGCTACTCCACGACACTAGTACTAGCATTCCCATGCCTACGTCTACCGTCCTATTGCTTCTTATACTATCCTACCCTGTATACCTCTACCCCAACACTTCTACCCTTACTCTCACTTCTGCTACTCCTCCCCGTATTTCTTTTTCTTCTTCTATTACTCCTCGTGCACCAGCAGCAGACGCACCAACATCGTTATGATTCCTTTCTGAGCTTTGCGTTTACTGGTGCTATGAAAGCTTTGTGAGGAGTGCTGTATGTGTCAGACAGCGGCAATAACCGCATCCAAAAGCTTGGGCCACAGCTGAAATCGGCGCTGTGCCAACACAGTTGCTTGTTTTTGTTTTCCCTTGAAGATCAACGTGTTAGCTGCTAGTGATGATGATGTTGTTGATGATGATGATGATGACGATGCAAGACCAGGTCGAAAAACGATCAGCAACATTTTTTGTTGGTCTTTCAGGCAGTAGGAGCTGAAAGGCAAGCAGCATCGGGTGCAGGTTGTGTCGGCAGATTGTATGTTTAACTTTAGAGCTGTGGATCGAGGCACGTTTGATGGCACAAAGGGTTTAACAAACTGGTGGGGACTTGATTTCTTTCAAGAAGACCTCGCAAGAGAAGCGCCGTGAGCAGGTGGGTTCCTGGAGCAACAGAGGGTGTGACAGTGGCCGGCGGCAATGGCAAAGGTTCACGCTGGGCTCTCAACCGCCAGGCAGCCTATGCTTTGGCAGGTTTCTGAATTAGACAGGGGGAAAGCTTGCCGCCCTAGCCGGAACACCTGCATCCATCATGGCTCAAACAAGAGGAATTCTCAATCCTATGTTCCTTCCGTGGCTGCCTCACGCTAGGATCCGACCCTCTTCTCAGCATTCGTGGAGACATAAGAAGTATAGGTAGTCTCTTGAACTGAATTATGTCACGAAGGCTTAGACCAGCTGCAGCACCCTGTTGGCCTCCACATCACCGAGGACAGGTTTTGTTGCTTGGAAAGTTGCTTTGCAAAACATGCTTGCACGCGTAGGATGTAGGTAACATAATCGTAGTACTGATGGCAATGTTCTGAGTGGGAACACGTGCGCTAGCATGAGTGATGGGGCTGGCCTTGGCAAGCCTTCACTTGGTCAGCCGGGCTCAAGGCAGGCTAGCCAGTCAGCTGCAATCACCAAGAGTGTGCCGATGGCAGTGTCAGGATTCGACCATCTACATAGCAGACTACCAAAACCATCGCATCATGAAGTGGCGAGAAGGCTTGCTGTAGCAAGCTGCCCTGAAGCTCTGATCCATTTGCAGAAATCTCTGTTGCGGATTGTGTGAACGCGTGCTTCACATCACAACCAAGCGATTCTAGGAGGCTGGCAGCATGTTGACCCCATTCTGGAGTCTTGCTTGCGAGTCTTGCACCTGCAAGGCTGGCAGCATGGGTTGGTGGTTGCCGGTGGTCAGGGGAATGGGGATGAGCTGTACCAGGTGCCACCAAGCTGCTTTTGCCACAAGAGATCACCGCTTAGCTAAGACAAGCCGAGCCTGCTTGCTGCAATGTAGTGTCTAGTGGTCTTTGCCATGCAAGTACCATCGTGATGCCTTGACAACAAAAGCCACCGCCACATTTGTTGAGGCACCAGAACCTTTCCCACGATCAACATGACCGAAGGGCATCAGAGCGCAGTGAGCCACATCTTTGCCCGAAGAAAGCTTGGGGCCTGTGATGGACTGTAGCCAGCTAGCCGTACCAAGATCATTGATCTTCTCGCCTCGCCTGACGCGCTCCAAGCAATGGCGTACATCGCTGCAGCAGTGCACCGATCCTTGCCGAGGCTCTGGGTGGGTCAGGGAAGCTGCCAGCACATGGATTGACTGGAAAGCAAACCTAATTTCAGAAAGAACGTTGGAATGGGAGGACCTAACGCCAGGGTTCGCCGCTTCCATGCAGTCTGAACCATCATGTTGCTTGGTATATTGCATCAAGGATCGAACGTACAAGTTTGAGCAGAGCAGCTCGCAACAGCTTCTGTGAGGTGTTTCTGTAACAAGTCGGACTCTACTCAGCCTGGGATGTGAAGCTGGTGCTAACCGGTGCTAACACAATCACCGAAACATGTTTTGACAGCCTGAGAGCTGATGGGTGCATGCCAGTTGCTTCGCAGGTGGTCCGTGCCAGAGGCTGCAGGCCTGGTTGTGATGCACGGCCGGGGGGGGGGGGGGGGTTGCACTCCAAAGTGTGCGGGCACACATCTATCACAAAAACTATTGCTCGCATCAGAGAGCCCCTTGCCTTCCCAAATAGCGCAGAAATGCACTCTTAGTTTGACGGGCCTCAAAGTTCACATGACCTACTGCAGATTGAGACCTTGCATTCCGACTGAGATGGACTGCTGAGCGTTGGCTGAGATGTGTCGCACGTCATGCTTTGCTTCAGGGCTCTCACCTCACGGCAGCGAGGAGGTCCAGGCCTCATTATTTCAACTCAAATTAGCCGGACAGGATGAAGGCTGCATGGAGAAGGTGAGAGCTGATTCAGAGCCTCCACGCATGCAAATTGGCCTGAGGAAAGGTTGGATGCAGTGGTGTTGGAGGCGGCTTGGGAATGCAAGCTGCGTTCTTGCATTCATGCACTCTAGTCCCTGTTGTCTCCAGCGAGACTCAACATCGGGGAGCAGGTCAGCAGCCTACGCGCGGGCTCCACAAGGCTGCCGCCAGCACCGTGGCTGGCCCGCTTCGTGGCCACGGAGACCTGCTTAGAGTATGACATGGCAGCTGACCTTGGCAGATAGTTTGCTTGTAGTTGCACTTCAAGCTCGTCGCCAGGAGGTAGGCCTGACTCTGCTTGCTTGTGCAGCTGGCAGCGCTGGAAACATGGTCCCGACCTTGGAACCTTTTTCTTTGCCCCCAGCACTAGGCTAGTGTTTTTGGGTTCCTATCCTATGGGCGCTGTAGCCGTTGGCAGCCTGATGAGTGGGAGTGGGAAGTTATCAGAAGGATAACTTCAGCTGCTAGTCGCAGGCGCCATGTCAACTCCTGAGGAGGTGCTTGGGGGTGGCTGAGGCAACCTGCAAGTGGCCCCATCTTGGGAGGTCCTTTTCACAGCCTAAGTTTATAGGTTCCAGATGTCATTGTCAGTGCCAGGGGGGACTGTGTTCGCACTGATACTTGGCGTTAAATATCTGTCGAATTCAACCCTATGCACAAAACAAGCCTGACACTGTGCTTGCAGTCCTGATGTGGGTAGTATGCTGCATACTAAAAAGGCTCCAGAACAGGACTCTGCTGCCCAGGCCTCCTCTATATTCTATATGTTTAGAGTTGGAAACCTGGTCCTAAGCGCTTGTTGTGGTAAAGGTGATCCGGACACATTTAAAACTTATCGCCTTGAAGCACGATGAGCGGCGAAATACCGGTTGGTGAAGCGCTGGCCTGGAAGAAGTCTCCCAATCCAAAGTGACACTTTGGATTGGGATGCACGGTTTCTGCACTGAACGGTTTTCTTTGCTCCTGTGTTCAGGTGGGGTACCTTTGCCTTGCAACGCTGCCGCTTTTCGCAGCGCGGTTTAGGCGGCATCAGAGTCTACCTTGAGGGCTAGACGTGAAATTTTGTTGTGCCAGCAATGCCGGTGTTTTTGATTGATGGAACATGTCTGTACATGTTTCTGTTGGCTCAAGCTTTTTGCCCGGAACATTTTTGAAACCGACGGCTTTT